>JARBWK010000006.1:50743574-51016864 GCA_030556195.1 Anolis apletophallus | reverse complement strand
AGTCCAGTCGTGTCGAACTCTGGTGGTTGATGCTCATCTCCATTTCTAAGCTGAAGAGCTGTCATTGTCCGTAGACACCTCCAAGGTCGGAGTGGTACCTATTGATCTACTCACATTTGCATGTTTTCAAACTGCTATGTTGACGGAAGCTTGGGCTGACAGCGGGAGTTCACACTGCTCCCTGGAATCAAACCTGCGACCTTTAGTCAACAAGCTCAGCAGCTCAGTGCTTTAACCCACTGCACCACCAGGGGCTGTATAGAAGGAACAATACAATATTTAAAATTTTAACCAACATAAACTTGGGTTCAAGTTTCAATGGAAATGGTTGACCTGCTTTTGGCTGATCAGATAGTGAGGTTAATTCAGATTGTTGTTGTTGTTGTTGTTGTTGTTGTTGCGTGACTTGAAGTTGTTTCAGACTTAGGGTGGCCCTAAGTCTAAGGTTTAGACCAAGGGCTAAATAGTTGACCTTGGAGGGCCGCATCCAGCCCACGGGCCTTAGTTTAAGAACTCCTGATCTATACTATGTTATTTGGGATTGTAATGAAGAAGCTTTTGAAATCAGTATAATGGCAGTGCTGTAGCTAACAAGCAATAGCCAAGATCCTACTTCAATAAGTATAACCTAAAAGCTCCACAGTTAGAACTTAACTACCCCTTTCCTCTCACCACCTTATGACTTACTATTTCATTATGATATCTCACTTCTAAGTCTCCACAGATAAATTGAAAGTGATGACATCACCTGCCAAGATTTGTGTACTCCAATGATCTCAGCAAATGTTGTATCTTTTCTTTTCTTTTCTTCCTTTCATTCTTGCTGCATATCCCACCATGCTGAATTAAGCAATTTATATTATAAGAACAATGAAGTGGAATGCAGTTTTGCATTTGAGATTAGCCCTATTTTCTCCAATCAGTGCTTGGAGAAAATAGGGCTAATCTAATAAAAAATAACATTAGCAGAGTTAGTTTGTGCTTTAGTCTCTTACCTCTAAAGGCTACAAATCTTACTTGGGTCATAAAGACAAATTAATTGCCATTTTCAATAGTTTGGTACTAAGCAAAACTTGTTATGTATTTTGGAAAAATACTATATGATTTTTGCAGCATTGACCATTGCTTTTTTGGATTAGATGAAACAGAAGAATAAGACGTTTAAATTAGTTTAGCCCTCCAGGAAGTATCTAGAGCAAATTGCAAGATACCATGTTCAGCACCATGCATTTGTATTCAGAATGTGATGAGTCTTTTATTTCCAAATACCAATAACATTTTAGAACTATTTCTTTTAGTTTTTAATCCTATAGATAGAATGATATGTTTAACCCATGTTTAATTATTTTTAATGGAGATACGTTTTATTTTTTTTAAGAAAATAAAATGTGTGTGAATATTCTATTCTGAAATGGATTAATCTTGGCCTCCTTCAGATATGTCAGAAAGCTCAGGTGAAGCATCCTGTTTTGCCTGGCCTCCATGAGGAAAGAGAGAACAGCAAGGCAAATCTGTCATCCTGCACACAGCTCCCTCTCCATGATGCTTTCCCCATCACTTTGTAGGGAGGTCCCATGCTGACTTCATTAAAGCCAGCAAAACACAGGAAACCGTCAACACTTTCATCTCGGTTGGGGACAGATATTGTGAAAGTGAAAGTGTCCTAGGATGTCTGATGAGGTTGTTTGTTACAGAGATGTGACAGAACACAAATAAAAAAAGGTTGAAAAAGAAATATATTTTGTATATAAAAATGCATACAGATTCCTTATGGGAAAATGTGTATCATTTTGCAAATTATTTTCTACAAAAAAATCATCTAGCATGGCAAAAGGTGGGAAGTCTAGAAACAGCACTCTGTAGATGATGAAGTGAATGAAAACACTTGACCTGAAATACGTGGGTTATATTTTCCTTGATTTATGCATGTTTCTGTTGTGGTAGGCAAAATATAGTGCAAATCCTTTTTTTCTGAAACCATAAGAGAGTCACCAAGACCAAAAATAGAAGATATTGAACCAAATGTCCATGGCCTAATTCAGAGCTTTAAAACTGTGATCAAATTTTCACTTACCTTTTTGGTCACTACAGAATTTCAGAAGAAAATGTGCCTGCACTGTATATGTTATAGCAAAACTTTAATTGTACAGATCATGAGTGTACAATCATTAGGGTCATGGCAATTGATTGTCCTGATGTACAACCTTATCCTGACAAGTGGAGGGCAAAATAGGTAGAAAGAGAATGGTTTCCCATTAGCAAAGGGATCAGACAAGGCTGCATGTTATCACCTGTTTAATTTATATGGAAAACATCAGGATTAGACTTTGAGGAAAGTGGTGAAAAAATTGGAGGAAGAAACAACAATATGAAATCAGCAGAAAGCCACTATGATCCTTGTCATAGTATTTCTGATTTCTATGTATGGTTATGAAAGCTAGGTACTTGCAGTGAAGAAAGCAGACAAGAGGAAAACCAATTTTGGACATATGTGCATTCTTGAAAAAGACAATATCACTCAGTAGAGTAGTGAAAGCGGAAGACCAATCTGTAAGTAAATTGATTCAATGAAGGAAGCCACTACTTTAAGATTGCAAGAAATGGGTAAGGCATTTGATGATCAGGTCTTTTCAAAGTCTCTCAGTCATATGGTCACAATAACATTTTAATTTGATGGCAAACGATAACAGCAAGTTAGCAAAATTATAGTCCATAATGCAACTTCTCCAAACTCTGACAATAAAAGGGCTTCATGCAATGGATAATTTGTAGTATCCTATTTCAGAGAGTAAGCTGTTAAAATCAAACAGCCAAATGCTCTTTAAACTTCCTGAGAATTTTCTTGGGAGTTGGATAAGGCCTGAACCTTTCTCTGTCCTGGGCTGTGTGATTATTTCTGTGTATCAGTGTATCACTCTAGTGGCAATGAACATGGCTTCTAGAGATTGCTTTAGGTTTCCTGTGACAAATGAACTAGTAAAATGGAGAGATAGAAACCAGATAGAAGCAAGCATTGCAACATGTTAGGGGAAATGTTAAAATGGAGCCAAATGGATTTCCCCCTCATGTGTTTCTGATTATTAGGCTCTGTCCCTTCTCTCACTGATTTGATATCTGCTTCTATCCCAGTGAGTTTCCCTCTCTTGATTATGGTCACAGTATTCTCTCTCTTTTTTCTTTTCTTTTTTTTGCAACTAATCCTTTGCCTTGGGGCAGAGGGAGAAATGACTGTTATATTCAGAGGTCTCAAACAATCTGCTCCCAGCTTCAGCCAGGAGGATTCACCTCTCCTCATAAAGGTTCATGTAATTGGATTTGTGAATGGCTAATTCCACGACTTCCCTCTCAATCACAGAAAGTGTTATTTTGCAAAATGTAGCTGACAGAACAAGGAAAAAGCCACACGGCCACTACATTCAATTAAAATCCTATGCTCACTTTTTGTTATATAACAACTCTAAGATGACATATGACAGCTCTAAGATGAACTACTTTTTTAAAAAAACAAGTTTTGTTCAGAGAGGGTTACCTTTGCCTTCCTCTAAGGCTGAGAGAGTATGGACACTTTTACACAGCCACATAATGCGGGTCAAACAATACTAAAAATGTCAGTACTAAGCCCCACTGTAGCTACATGTGGTTGCTAAAAGATGCCTCAGTGACGAGAGACCAACAATACAGCCCAGTAATATCAATGCCATTTCAGCATGGATGGGCATGTGCAGTGGCTCCTAAGCCGGTATTTCTCCTGGTATTTCTTTCCTCTTGTGTTCTGTCTTTCAAATACTGACACCATCCTCCTCCTACCCCTTTTTAATCAGCTTTTTTATTATACAATTAAGTTGATATTGGTAGAAGAAAGAGTAGGTTCGATTTAGTTACCTGATAATTTAAAGTGAAGATCTCTCAGACTTAATTTGGGATCTTGGCTCCTATATGCAAAATATGTGTTCCTCCATTGACCTTTTCCAATCTGATTTCTTGATTGGAAGGCAGAAATAATGCAGTGATAGTATTAGGCAAAAAGGAATATTCTGCATATGCCAAAAGAATTTTAAATATTTCAGATTAAAGTTATTCATCTTTTTATTCACTGATTGGTCTTTGCAATTCTCCACATATTGCTGTAGTCATGAAGAAGTAAGGTGTAAGGTGTTATCTGCATGCAGATGACGTCCAGATCCCACCTGTCACTAAGGAGGCTGTCCAGACTTTGAACCAGTGTTGGCCACTGTGTTGGACTGGATGAGGGCTAGAAAATTGAAACTTAATCCAGACAAGACAGAGGTCCTCTTAGTCAGTCGAAAGGCCGAACAGGGCATAGGGTTATAGCCTGTGTTGGATGGGGTTGCACTCCCCATGAAGATGCAGGTTCGCAGCTTGGGAGTGATCCTGGATTCACCGCTGAGCCTGGAACCCTAGGTCTCGGCAGTGGCCAAGGGAGCTTTTGCACAGTTAAGACTTGTGCGCCAGCTGCGCCCATACCTTGGGAAGTCTGATCTGGCAATGGTGGTCCATTCTCTTGTCACATCTCAAATAGATTACTGCAACGCACTCTATGTGGGGCTGCCTTTGAAAATGGTTCGGAAACTCCAACTAGTCCAATGGGTGGCAGCCAGGTTACTAACTGGAGCAACATACAGGGAGTATACCACTCCCTTGTTGTGTCAGCTCCACTGGCTGCCTGTCCATTTCCAGGCTCAATTCACAGTGCTGGTTTTGATCTTTAAAGCTCTATACGGTTCTGGCCCAGCTTACTTGTCCAAACGCATCTGCCGCTACATCCCACCTCGTAACTTATCATCCGGGGAGGCCCTGCTCTCGCTTCCACCAGCAACTCAACTGTGGATGACGGGGATGAGAGACGGGGCCTTCTCAGCTGTTGGCCCCGCCTGTGGAATGCGCTTCCAAGCGAAATACAATCAACCCCATCCCTCCTAGCTTTCAGGAAGAAAGTAATATTGTGATTGTGGGACCAGGCCTTCGCACAGTAACTGCAGCACTTTATTTGGAACGGACTGTTTTAATGACAAACATTAAACACGGCTTCCGCCATTGATTGATTATTTGAATGTGCATTGTATAGATAGAATTTTCTGCCCTCAGCCATCGGTAAAAAGTCTAGGGGTCCGGCTGGATGCCCACCTGTCCATGGAGGAGCAGATTGGCTGCACCTGCAGGACAGCATTCTACCACCTACGGTTGGCTAAGCGCCTGGCTCCCTGCCTCTCCCAATGCGACCTAGCTACGGTGATCCAAGCCACGGTCATCTCGAGGCCCGATTACTGTAATGCGCTCTACATTGGCCTTCCCTTGTCGATGATCCGGAAGCTTAAGCTAGTGCAGCATGCCGCAGCCCGCCTCCTCCTGGGCGCTGCAAGGTCTGACCGCGCAACTCCACTCTTACGCGAGCTGCACTGGCTCCCGATTGAATTCCGGGTCCTCTTCAAGGTGTTAGTTCTCACCTTTAAGGCCATTTATGGTTTGGGGCCAGTGTACCTGAGGGAGCGACTTACCCCTTATGTGCCCGCGAGATCACTGCGCTCTGAGGAGCTTAACCTCCTCGAGGTACCTTCTCTCGGAACCTGCAGACTGGCCTCTATATGGCGGAAGGCATTCTCTGTAGCTGCCCCAAGTCTATGGAACGGCCTCCCGGAGGAGATCCGTGCCATCCGCGCTCTTCTGCCCTTCTGCAAGGCCTTGAAGACTTGGCTCTTTAGGATGGCGTTCGGCCCTTAACTCAACTACATTGTGCTCCATGCCGCCTATGACTCGCCTAGATTCTCACCGTGTCCCCCCAGCCATCGCTGAGGGCTAGCGTTTTAACTTGTTTTAACCTCTTTGATGTCTAATGTGTTTTTAACTGTTTAATTTGTTTTTACTTCTCTCGATGTTTATGCTTCTTTGTAAACCGCTCTGAGCTCCGAAGTGAGCGGTATACTAAATCGAAGTAAATAAATAAATAAATAAATAAATGAACTGGATAGCTAATGTTTTAATGTTGATGTTTTAATCTTGTTGTATTAGTGTTTTAAATTGTGTATTGTTGCCCGCATCTAATTGTGCCTTGTAAGCCGCCCTGAGTCTCCTCCCCCCTCAGGGTTGAGAAGGGCGGGTTAGAAATACAGTAAATAAATAATAAATAAGAATCTGTGACTTATAAGAGCAATAAATCACTCCTTATTAACCTGTAACAAATAAGGCATTTGAAGAATTTATTTACATCATTTATATTCTGCCCTTCTCACCCCGCAGGGGACTCAGGGTGGATCACATTGCACATATACAGGCAAACACCCAATGCCGTTTGACACACAACACATATTAGACAGACATAGAGGCAATTTAACATTCCGGCTTCTGGCCACCAGGAGGAGCTGTCACATTCCTTTATACTTTTTTGAGTGTATTTCCTGGAGATTTCATGGCCTTGTAAATCAGTTAAATTTAGCCTCCCCACACAAGAGGTACCTAAATTCCCTACTTAACAGATGCAACTGTCTTTCGGGTTGCAAAGGTTAACAACGAGCTACACAATTGGTCGAGAGCTCACCCCAAATTGTAGGTTTAGGTGGTGATGAGGGAGTTGCAAAGAGTGACTAACTGAATTGAAAAGATTACCAGCAGGACAATTGTATGATTTAAACTTTTAATTGGTCCCTGGCAGCAAGTATTTTATGAACTTTGTAGCCGATGTGGTAAAAGTTAGAAGACAACTTTAAAAGGAGAAAAATAGCCCAATAACAAAATGTTGTAAATCTAAAAATCCCATGTTGTGGCTTTACAACTTAATCAGTTAATTAGTGATACTTATACAAATTACTGTATTTTCTGGTGTATAAGACTACTTTTTAACCCAGGAAAATCTTCTCAAAAGTTGGGGTCGTCTTATATGCCAGGTGTCATCTTATAGGGTGGGTGCTGAAACTTCCAAGTCTATCTGGAGAATCTGCGGTCACTGCATATGGTTGGGTAAGCTCAAAAATGGCTGCGGCCACATCCCCATCATATGCGGCAACCGTATGAAAGTAGCAAGGGCAGCGCTGTACAAGTATTGTAGAAGAAAATCCACTCACCAAGATTCATGGAAAGAAGTGACTTAACACAGTCCCAATGACGAGGTGAGGGGGCACCTCACCAGGGAAGGTGTAAGTGAAGGGTGGAGCAAGGCATCCAGGACACCTGGTGTATGAAAAAAAGAGATAGAGTGGCACTGTGTCCAGAAAAACATGTCTCTCTTCACCCGTCTGGCCCACCCTTGTATCCTATTACCATACCTTCTTCTCTGTCTCTCCTCCTGAGGACTACAGTGAAGTGGTGCAGGCACGCATGTGCGAGATCTGAGAATCAGAAAAGGAGGTATGGTAATAGGAAAATTACCATATTGAAATCAAATCTAATTGTTTTTTCTAAAAATTTATTGGGGGGAATTGGATGGGGGGTAGTCTTATGACACAAGTATATCCCAAACTCTATATTTTAACAAGAAAAGTTGGGGGTTGTCTTATATGCCCAGTCATCGTATATGCTGGAAAATATGGTATATGATTTTTGTTGTTAGTGTTTATGGTACGTAATAATCAATTTTCTGGTGTCTGATATTTAATAATTTTAATTTTGAAAGGACGATGCTCAAGCTTTTCTTTCTCTTCACTCCACCACTTAATTTACTTTTTTGGGGTTCTTCTGTGGACAACAGAAAGCTCTGACAACATATCTCACAATCAGCCAGTAGAAAGTATTTCTGAACTACAGAAAAGACTTGTGCCTAATCCTCATTAGTGTTGCCAGATTGAATCCAGGATGGGATACCTGGAACTTTAATGCTTGTCCCTCTCTTAACTTTTGGCAGGAATGGGCTCAGAAGCTCAAATTGTATGCTATAACAAACAGCCTGAGGTCAGGAAGCCATAAATAAATCAGAATAAAGTCCAAGTTCAAAAGTCAGGAAGCAATCCTGGGTCATAAATCCAAGACAGCATAATAGCAGAGTCAGATCATCAGGCTGTCAGGGGGTGGACTGAAAATTGTTTCCAATGAAGAAAAAATGCCTACTCACTCCTATTAAGGACTGTCGATTCAGGCAACACACCAAACCAGATTGTATTCAAAACACACATCTCACAGCTGGTCAGAGCATGTTATCTCTGCTATTACTTCGCGAATGAAGATTCTTAGGAAGGACTCATCCCAAGCTTTTTACAAGCGCATTGACTAAAAAGGCCAATCTGAGATAGGCAAGTCCGGTTTCAGAAAGCATAGCAGAAAGACTCCTTGGGTGATGTTGTTTCCAAGTTGCTGTTCTTTCTGCGTTGTCATTTCTCTTCAAGACCCATTTGGCGTGTCTTCTCGAAAGAGGCCACAGCATTGTGGATAGTGCTTCTCCATGCCTCCCGATGTGAGGCCAGGATGGGCCATTGTTGGCGATCAATCTGGCCGAGCCTGAGATGTTGTTTCAGGGAGTCCTTATATCTCTTTTTGGGGGCGCCTCTCTTGCTGGTCTTTAAATTCTACAGTGGTTAGGTGAAGAGAGCTGAAGTAGCAAGAGATATTTTCTATAAAAGACTAACCTTCATTAGGAGCAATTGCTATTATTTACTAAAGTAGGCCAAGGTTTCTTTTCGCCAATGCATGTTTGAGTACTTTAACTCTATACTGATTCTGGAGAATAGTATGGCCACCTCTTGAACTTTAGCAAGGCAAGTTAGAAATAATATTAGATGATAACAGATTAGAAATGAAAATGATTTCTATGTAATAACCACAGTAAAGAGAAGTAATGTACTGTTCCTCTGTTTGATTTTAAAATCTGATTGGGATGTGGCTAATTTCATAAATAAAAACTGGGACTTGAGGCGAAGTAACATAAGGGTGTTTTAACAATGGAATTCTTTAATAAGTTTCTTTTTAAAGGTAGCAATGAGTAATTTCAGAAATCTTTGGAAACCACAGTAGTGAATTGACAATTTGGGACTTATTTCACACACACAACATGTATGCATTTTTTGCATAGGAAACAATATTTTCTATACATGAAATAGATTAAACAAAATTTGAACACAGAATTATTAATTATTGCACAGGAAATATGTTCTTTTTACACAGAAAATACGGTTTTCTATGCAAATCAGTGGTTTATGAATTTTTTACAGAATAAATCCAAAAATTGCAGACTTTTCTGTATTGTTTTCTCATCAGTCTAGGATTCTTCTCATCATGGTTTGAATATTTCTGTCTTTGTAAAGTGAGCCATGTCTTTTCATGATATGTCCAACATATGAGAGATTCAGTTTAATTATCTTATTTTACCAGGAGAGCTCAATCTTAATTTGCTCTAGGGTCCATTTATTTATCTCTTTAGAAGCTGGGCTATCTGCAGAACTCTCTTCTAGCACCACACTTAAAATCAATTTTCTTTCTTTGACTTTCTTTCACTGTCCAGCTTTTATAACCATATATAGAAATTGGAAATACAATCCCAGGGACAATCCTGATGTAGGTATTCAATTATATGTCTTTGCCTTCCTTCATAACTGACCTTCCAAGTCCTAGTCTTTTTCTGATTTCTTGTATTCAGTATCCATTTAGATTAATGACTTAGGCAAAATATTGGAAATCTTTGATTACCTCAATGTCTTCCTGTTTGCTTTATAGCTTTGTAAATAATTTGTGGCCATTATTTTTGTTTTCTTACAATTCAGTTGTAAATTTGCCTTTGCATTTTTCTCCTTGGGTTTCTTCAGTAGTAATTTCAAGTTCTTGCTACTTTTAGCTAGTACGAGTTTGTTTGGTGTCATTTACCCATCTTTAATTGTTGGTGTCCCTTTTACAAATCTTCACACATCCCCTCCAAAGAGTCTAATTCAGTTTTGTATGTGATATGTTCGTTGTACAAGATAAACAGATAAAATGATATAATGCAGCCTTGCCTGACCCCCTTGTTAGTTAGAGATAATTAATTTTGTTTATTCATATTCTGTCCTAATGGTGGCCTCTTGTTTTAAGTACTAGTTACTCATTAAGATAACAAAATGGTGTGGTACACTCATTTCTTTGAGAGTGATCCATAATATTACCTTATGTATATACCATAAGGCTGATTAATGTATAGTTATGGTTTTACTTCAGAATGATTTCACCAGACATACATAGAATTAAAATTAAATCATTTTGAGTCCCATTAATTTTAGTGAGAAAAATGATGTTGTATTGGATTCTTTTGCTGAAATATGCATCATTGGAAAAGTGATTAACTTTGGATCATGCTCATAGTAATAGCTGACATATATTAGAAACATGGGCATGGAGCCAAAAGCTTTAGTTTTCCTACATTGACTCCAAAGTCAAGTATGCATTGACTCCAAAGTCAATGATCAATTTACTTCATTATATTGGAGTTTCCCAATTCTCACCTGTAAGCACATGAGCAGTCCATGTGTTCAAAGAGGAATTGTCTTAATAAACAGAACACTTTCTACCTATTCTGGCCTCATTAACCTTTCCTCAACCCCTTCATATGTTTTGAATTATAGTTCGTATCACCATCAACCCATCCAGGTCTAGCAAATTAGCTCAACTTTTTCATCAAAATACAGTATGCCCCCCCCCCCCCCCCAATCTATGGGAGATATGCTCCCAAACAAATTGTGGAAACAGGAAAACATGGAAAATAATAAACCCTATTGAGATTTATGACTTTTACTTGACGTTTTCATTGACTTGGTCTGGGGGACCTAAAAAATTCCCAGAGAGGCATAATTTCTATAAATTTGCCAGGTCTTTCAATGCAACTCCATGGTAACTTCCTGTGGAAGCATGCCATAGAAATGCATCAAAGGCCTATTTTGGATGCTAATAGATGAAACTGCAAGTTCTAGTCTTGCAGGTAGAGGCCATACTGTATTTCAATGTCAGTTGAACTTTAGATGGTACTGTGTTAAACAAAAATGATTCTGATGCCATAAAATAATGCAAATGAACTATGATAATGGGATTGGTGAAACTGAAGGATCTCATCACATTAGGAAATATGCCATTTCTTGAGAACAATTTCCAACAGGTACAATCACATGACGTTTACCCCATCCCATCAGTAATCCATCAAAATCCATCTGCAAAACATCAGAGAAATTGAGTATTTCTCGACAATATTATAATCATTGAAATTAAAAAACTACACCGCTCTATGTCGTTGGAGTGAAGTTTTTGCATGTGATCGGGAAACCAGTATGCATCCCACCAGCAACTATACAACTTGTCATCAAGTGGCATGTCTGGTGGTGGAGCCTTATGACCTCAGAATTTTCATGATGGACACAGTGCCATTTCTGTTTGGGATGTCAAAGGAGAAAGTATTTGGGTGTTATGGGGTCAGTATTAATCACATCTGCATTCAGTATACATTCAGTCAGAAAAGAACTATGAGATGCATACTGATAAAAAAAGATTATTTCGTAATGTGATAAGGTCAGAGGTGGTTTAGCAAAATACTAGATTTGTGTATAAATGCAGTGAACATGTTTCCTACATGAAGGAAATTCACAGTTGGGAGTTCTAAAGATGTTGCTGATATTAAACCATCTTCGTGTTGCATTTGATATTTTTTTAAAAATCTTGAAACTGGATGGCTAAATAAGTAAGGCTAGATTTGTATGATATTATAAAGGAAAGATAATTGCAGGCTTGAAGGTCACTACTTCCTATTTGGAAAAATAAACTGAAAAACCCAGGTATTGCATTTCAAAGTAACCATAAAATGCCAAGGATAAAAAAAATAGAAGAAGGCAAAGATGAAGAGGCTGATAAAGAAAGAAAATCACACTTGGTATAGGAGTTGAGTGTTATTGTGTGCTCTCACATTTGGAGATAAGATCAGAGAGGGAGAGATGATGACTGTAATCATGCTTGGTAACAGACTGGCAGACTCAAAAACAATTTAATATCAAGATGTTTGAGTAATTGTTAAAGGCATATTGAACATAAAGGCATATTATAGGATCTCTAGATACATCACAATTTCCAATGACAAGTTTAGGGAAGAGATAAAGTTATGAGCCTTTAAATACATTTTTGGCTTTTCAAATGATGTTCTCTTTTTGCATTGTTTTCACGTAAGTTTTTTCTAATAATCCTGAGCGAAGATCTAGAAAAAGATAATTTTGGGAAAGAAAAATGCATATATGTCTCTGTTTGGCATCAAACAAACATCTACAATTAAAAATCCAATTTTATATCTTTGGATGCATTATAAATGCATTATCATTCTTCAGCAGAGACGGCTAAAGAGCTTGTAAACCTAGATCTCACAAGATTCATAGCACTGAGCTGTGGCAGCTGAAAGTCATGCCAAATTGGATTGATTTGAAGTGGGTTGGTGTACTAAGGAACATCACACAAAACTGCCACACCATATTCCAGTGAAGATGGCAGCTTCTTGTTTATACAATTGGCTAGCCTGGTTCAATTTGAAGAAGGAAAACATAATCTTTAGTTTCATATAGACATAGTTCCCCAAAATGGAAGGTTTACATAACTCACTTGGCTGGAGACTGAATCCATATGCTAACATTCATGGCTCAGATTTATCTCAGGTTTAGATGACAGTACAGTAGTTCACTGAGGAGGGTATTTTTGTATTGGCTAACTTTCTTCTTTTTGTGAGTAACTCTTTGATAGCTGCACACTTCTCAAGAAGTCTTCACTCTCTGGGACTTAAAAAACACACAATTGAAGTGTTTGTGCACATGTAATTTTTTCTATCACAAAATGTGATCTCTTTCTGCCCAAGAAGAAAGCTTCCTGGATATATATGGGAAATATTTTTATTGTCTCTTTTCCTTATTGCTGTAACGTGATTGGAAAATGACATAATCGTCTTATACAACATACATATTTTAAAAGAAAGCTTCCTGACATGAAATTACGTGGGGGTGCCTTTGAAGACGGTTTGGAAACTTCAACTATTACAACGATCAGCAGCCAGATTGCTAACTAGAGCGATATACAGGGAGCATACCACCCCCTGTTATGCCAGCTCAACTGGCTGCCGGTCCATCATTGAGCCCAATTCAAAGTGCTGGTTTTGACCTATAAAGCTCTAAATGGTTCTGGCCCAGCTTACTTGTCCGAACGCATCCACCCCTATGTCCCACCTCAAAAGCTAAGATCATCTGGGGAGACCCTGCTCTCACTCCCGTCAACAGCTGAAATGCGCCTGGTGGGGATGAGAGACAGGTACTTCTCGGCGGTGGCTCCCCACTCCCAACTGACATAAGATCGATCTCTCCTAACTTTCCAGAAGAAAGTAAAGGCATGGCTTTGGAACCAGGCATTTGGTCAATAGAAGCAAGCAGCACCCTAAAGGGATGAACTGGATTGACATTAAGAATGACGAGGCTGGTTTATGTTTTTAATTGATGATTTTATCTGATTTTAATTATGATGTGTATTATGCTATGTATATGTTGTGATTTTATTGTAATTGTTGAAATAGCCTCTAAATGGGGCTCAATGTAAGCTGCCCTGAGTCCCCCTTCGGGGGTTGAGAAGGATGGGATTAAAATGCGAGAAATAAATAAATAAATAAATAAATAAATAATGATCTTCTACACAAAATAGGATCTTTCCTTCCCTGCCACCATCACATTTTCTGTTGATTTCACATTTTCTGGAACCAATGTGATTCCACATTTTAGTTCACATTTTTACATTTTCTGTACAAAAAATGCATTTCATTGTGGTCAAATATTTTGAAGAACAATCCCCATAAGAACTATATTTGCTCAGCAGGGAATTCTGATGGTGTGGAAACTCTTTTTGTGTTGAGAATTAGGAAATTGCTGGATATTATTTAGTAACTAATCTAGAGACATGGATCAAAAAACATAGAAGTGACTAGGACCTTCTTAATCCAGTTTATTATAATTCTGCTTTAGCTGCTATGACTCCATCCTTTGGAATTCTAGCTTTGTAGTTTGGTAAGGTCATAGAGATTTCTGGTTGATAATTTTAAATGCCCTTTCTAAGCAAGCAATCCCAGGACTCTATAGAACGGAGCTGTGACACTTAAAGTGGAATCATAGCACTATAATTTTATATGGTGAATGGGCCTCAAGGAAAAATGGGTATTAAAAAGACTTTGTACCAGCAAATGGCATCAAGGGAAATATGCATAGAACTTGGTGGTCTGGGGAAAAATAATCAGGACATGTGAAAGCACTGGCTATGGAATAAAATTATGAAGCAAAAGGACTAAAACGTTAGAGGAACAACATAAGAAACAGGTTTTATTTATAGGAGTGCCAGGCAACTGTGGAAGGCTAGAAGGATACACTAGCTTCCTAAGACATCTTTGGCGACCACACTTGCTTCAGAAATAATAATTAAACAAATAAATCAAAACAATGTTTTCCTCCCAAATGCCTCTATGTGAGAGCATTTTGGAGTAAAACAAAAGCCTCAGTGGAGCCTAAATTCCCACAGGGAGTCTGAAAAAATATGGCAGTGAACTGCTCCACTTCTCCGGTGATCAGTTTGGACCTTTTCAAGGTAAAACAATGTTTAGAAAGTGAAATAGGGGAACCTGAAAATGAAATGGAAATACCCTCCACACCTTGTGGATTGGAGGGTGACTCTGGAACAAAATATTTTTATTATTATTATTGGGAGGCCCCAGGGGCCATAGGAATGGCCTTATGGGCCAAATGAACATTTAGCCTACCACTGCCTTGTAATGTAGTCTTATGTGCAATGTTCTCAAAAGATTGAACTGATTTTTTAAAAGCCTAGATCCTTTCAGACAATGAACTCCAACATCTGACAGATTTCAAAACTGAACTGCACAAAGTATTTGTTACACAATGTTGCAAAAAGTGAAGTCTTAATTGTTAGTCTAATCTTCCTTTTTCACTGAAAGTGAAGAAAAAGCTTTATGAATCTCAGATTTTAAAAATAAATACAGAACATCATCCAGAGCTTTAAATAGTTTGCCATCCGTGATTCCTCCCCCAGTGTCATGGACCAAGCAATAATGTACTACTCTCAATTCATCTATAATCACAATTTACTTGAACAGAAAAGGCAAGCAATAGATTGGGGACATGACCTGCAGCATTTTGTAAGTATACCTTTGCTCTCGGCTTAGCCAGATGAAAACACTTTGATCATGGTAATCAGAATGCTCCGCTGGATGCTTAAAACATGATAAATATTGAACTGCAGCATGATCAAATCTGAAATGATAGCATTCTTTCATAATGAATGTATACAGTGTTGCAGACATTCACTGTTGATCTGATAAAAAGTTTATCTTTCTTGGGTTCTCATTAGTTAATGAGGCAGAAGACAGTGCCCACAACTTCTGAATTTCTTTCTTTTTTTGCAGATGTATAAAACATGCATATGAAATGGGTGTACTAGCTAACTTGAGCTGATTTCAGACTCACCTAAGATTCAAGAAGAAGACATTTGTGTACGTCATAAATGTAGAGTTTATGCTTACAAGAAATCAATAGCTTTAGTCGAGTAGTATGTCTGGGTGGGTGTTTATCCTTCCTTTTGTACGGTGCACCCAATAGCAACTTTAGAGGACTGATTTCACTGACATCATGGACCAGTTAAAGAGTTTATGACAAGGTAATAGTGTATGTGGACCTATAAGGTTGAACTTGACATTATTGGCAAATTTGGCCTAACAATACTGTAAACAGCTAGAATCTGAGCAAGATGTTTGTAAAGAACTGCTAGAATCCAGTAGCCATGCTGGAGTCTTACTATTACAAACTGGGAATTTCTCATCTGGAAATCCGTTATCTAAAATTGTTCACATGGGTGGTTGAGATAGTGACACTTTTGTTTTTTGGATGGTTCGGTGAACACAAACTTTGTTTCATGCACATTTTAAAAAAATTATTGCATACATTACATTCAGGCTATATGTGTAAGATATATAAGGAACATAAAATAATTTTGTCTTTAGATTTGGGTTCCATCTACAGGATATCTCAATTAATATGTATGTATGTATGTGTGTATGTGTGTGTGTGTATATATATATATATATATATATATATATATATATATATATAAGTAGTCCTACTTACAAGAAAAAATGTTGAAGGCTTTCATGGCTGGAATCACTGGGTTGTAGGTTTTTCGGGCTATATGGCCATGTTCTAGAAACATTGTCTCCTGACGATTCGCCTGCATTTATGCAGGCGAAACATCAGGAGAGAATGCTTCTAGAACGTGGCCGCTTAGCCCAAAAAACCTACAACAACCCTAGAAAAAAAATCATTCTTGCCCATAACATTTGGATAAGGGATACTCAACTTGTAACAGCAACTTGTCTGGCCTATATACAATACATCCTGCTATGTAATAGCTGAGGCATAGGCAGGGTATGTTGTGCTGTATGGGCTCTATGAGACAAGAGGTTCTGAAAGAATGAAAAGACACAATATGATCAAGTCTGTTTCAGAAATAATTTGTAAACAGGAAGGTTAATCATATCTCTTGCAATATCTCATTTCATTTCATTTCACTTTAATATTTCATGAGTCACCCTCCACCGGAGGGCTCCAGGCGACTTACACAGACAAGTTAAAACAGACATCTACAACAATAGATTAACGATTAATATTAAAATGATTACAAAGCGAATGCTCTACCAAAGAGCCATGTCTTAAGGGCCTGCATAAAAGATCGCAGGTCAGGCATGGCTCTTATGTATGGTGGTAGAGAGTTCCAGTGAATTGGAGCAGAGGCCGAAAATGCCCTACGCCTTGTAGACTCTAGACGCACTTCTCTAAGGCCTGGAACATTTGTCTTCCAACCCCCCGAAATGACGAGACAGACACAAATATATGGATTTAAAATTTAGGCAACTTTTATTTAAAGTTACCTAATTAACTTTTAACTCAATTAATTTTAGGTGTCAGTTGAACTTGGGTGCGTCTAAGCTGAGGTAGCGTCTTCTAAAGTCTACACCTCAGCTATTCAGGCATAATACCTGGGTCCCCTGAAGATTTAAACCCGGGTGACCCATAAGGGAAACGTCCAGAGAAATCTCTCTCACCTTTTGAGACCAGACTCTCCCCGCTCCTGGGCCTAATTCACCTCACCCCCTAAAATTAACCTCTAGGTGAGTGTTTGCATAATGGCCCACACCCTTAAGGGGTGCCTTAAGTATATACCAAACTTTGTATTACTAATCTATTTACGCCACGGGTTGGAAGCAAATGTCCTATTTAGCTCCCATACCCCACCAAGCCATCTATTTGGGGTTATATGATGTTGCATGGGTTTTCCAGTAAGTAGTCGCGTTCTGAACAATCTGGATCTTCCTAGTTGCTGGCCTACATACAATGCGTTGCAGCAATCCAGCCTTGAAGTAACCGTGGCATGAATTACCTTGCCAGAGCCTCTAATGGAAGGTAAGGAGTCAGCTGTCTCGCTTGACAGAGATGGAAGAAGGCCTGCTTACTAACAGTGGCGATCTGGGCCTCCATATTCAGTTGAGAATCTAGCACCACACCCAGACTCTTCACTGTAGTAGATGGAACCAAAAGTGCACTGTCAAAAGTGGGCAGTGGACAGGCGAGCTCTGCTGGTCGACCAGGCCATAGAATTTCGGTCTTCATTGGATTCACCTTTAATCTGCTTGCGCGCAGCCATCCTTTCATGGCCTCTAGGCATCGAGAGAAACTATCAGGTAGCAAAGTTATTCCAGGTTCTAGGCGCAGAAGAAGCTGGGTGTCGCCAGCATATTGAAAGCATTCCAACCCAAAACTCCGAACCAGCTCGGCTAGTAGTCGAATGTAAATATTAAGTAGAACATGAGAAAGAATAGCCCCATGAGGCACCCCACACAGTAGGGGGGGGGGGGAGACCTCCCAGAGACTTGACCCATCCACTCTACTTGCTGGCTAAGACTCCGGAGAAATGACTCAAACCACTTGAGAGCCAGACCTCGGATTCCAGCTGCGACTAAAGGTTGAAGGAGCAGGTCATAGTCCTCGGTGTCGAACGCTGCCATGAGATCGAGAAGCAGCAGCGCCGAACCACCCTGGTCAAGTTGACGGCGGATTTCATCCATAATGCCAACCAGAACCGTCTCAGTCCCATGTCCAGGGCGGAAACCAGATTGAAAAGGGTCCAGGCCATTTGTATGACCATAGCAGTGTAGAAGATAAATCTGCAGAAAAAAGATAAAGGTAGATTTTTATGAGATGTAAGTTTTACATTGGATGGTGTCGGAAGTTGTGGGTGGTGGTTCATAGGTGGGAGTAGGGGGTGAATGAGGTAGACAGATGTATTTCTATTATGTGTATTTGATGTATTTCTTTTACATTCTGTATACACTGATTTTAGACACTAACCATTTAATTTTTAAAAATCAGGTAGGAGAAACAGCATGGTTCATTCCCATGCTGTCATTATTCTTGGAATTGTTGGAAACTGGGAACAGACTCTTACCTCCTGAAATCTCTCTTCCAGCAACAACCTGCCTATATTTCTAAAGCCACATACTGTTTCAAAAATGTTAAGCCAGCTAGGTTCTAAGAACAAATCAATAAAGTACATGATGTTGGTGTGATCTGAGATTGCACATCAGACTTTACATTGTAGTGATAGCCTTTTCTTCGGAAAGTTCAGAAGATATGCACCATAAGAGGTTTTCTGAGGAGCCTTTTGCAAGATGTCATTCCTACATCACATAGTTATAGTCCCCCCTTAAAGAAGTATTGAAATTGGTATCCGTTTCAGAAAAAGGGAGTACATACCTGAGAAGGCTACTGCATGATCTGTTCGAAAATGTTCTTTAACATATATTTATTAAAGGTGTGTGAAATGGCTAAAATCCCATTGGTAATTTGTTTCAAAGATTCAGGTGGCCCCCACTTTGTTTCATAAAGATTCTGAGAGGCATCATTCCGATTCGTAATCCAAATCTCCAAAGCTTCATAAGTGTTCCATTAATGGCAATAGGGAAAATTTAGAGGCTTGTGTCTCTGTCATGTTTATGGTTATCAATATGAAACTTGGCACACTTGTAGGCAACATTTACAAATTTAAGCCTGCCAAGCTTCCGAACATTTCAATCATCCACTGATTTTTAGGAAATTTGTAAATATTTACAAATATGTTTTTTTAACTACAAGAGGTATTAATAGCCTTGGATTTCTGTACAATGAGACAACATAATCAGGACATCAATCCTGCAAAGTTTCAGAAAGATTGGTTTGACTACTGATTTTTAGGAAATTTTAAAAGTGTTTTCAATTAAACAATTGTTTTTTTAAACTATAAGAGGCATCCTCTCAAATTGTGGCACAGTGAGACAAGCCTGCCACGTTTCAGAACAATTTGTCTATCTCCTGATTTTAAAGGGGAAAAAATCAATGTAAGCATATGTGATTACATTACACTCGAGCTTTAATGCAGGCAGTCCCGTGCTTCTGGTGCGAGCAGAATTCTGAGAAATGTAGTTTATGTTGGTACCTTTTGAATATCCTACTACAAAAGTCCTCACCATCCCAAACTACATTTCCAAAAATTCTACTTGTGCCAGAATAATGGGGCTGCAGTTTTAAGATAACTGAGCGGGAGCTAAAGGCTGTACAGTTTGGGGAGGGAGTGGGAATTTGGAAAATATAAGTTTGGGGTAAGACACAGATGCTGATAGGGCAGACAGTGAGGAGGAAGGGTCTACTAGATCTCCCTCCCTCCTGCCACCAACTGTAATTTCCCCTCACAGCCCCATCCATTCATGCTCGTTGCTTTGGTCACACACATTTTTACCTCAGAAGGGAGCCTTGACCTCAGCTCTAGGAGAAACCACTGACAGAGGTGCAGTGGTTGTGGTGGTGGCAGTGAGGCCCTCTGCTCACCTCAGGAAGCAGGAGCCACTGCCACCCTACCTCTGAAATAACATATTTTGGAATCTCACAGAAAGTTTTTGGAGGTTGCTGTTTTGATTTGTAAATGCTTCAATTAGTAATTCGGAGATTCATATTAAAGAATCATACACATCTCCAAATTATGAAACAGAAGTCTGAAGCTTTGCACACCCTTAATATTTATTGACTGCCTTAGAAAATGGCACTTAAGTTGGTTGCCAATAAGTATACCTCTTGATGTATTTGGAGGCATGTTCATGGTCCAGAGTGGAGATGGAGTGGAGCAGTAGGGCGTCACACTGTGCATAGTGAAAATCAAGCTTTTTCTCCCCAGAAGTCTATGTATCTCACGTGGAAGTGACAGGCACTAGCAACCAATAGTTTTAAAGTCATTGGCCAGGTTTTAGAATAAATAGAAGAAAGACTCCAGATTTATTATACATTACTGAAAATGACATCAATTTGCAGTACTGCATAGACAAGTTCATTAAGGAAAATTAATTATGCCATCGTACTGTAATTCAGTATCATTATTTTGTCACTGAGTAGATATCCTGGATAACCAGAATTAAATGGGAGCTGTAGCAATGAGCAGACAGCTACTACAGTTAATAGACGTAGCCTTGTATTTTGAATAAGTGAGCTATGATCTCAGGAAACGCTGGAATCTGAAAGATTTAGTTTCTTGTGAAGGAAATGAAGGTTCATGGTATGAAACAGAGATCTTATTCATTGTTCTGCAACCAGTCAAATACTAAGGGTGTGCACGATTCCATTTGGCAATTCTGGATTTAAGGAAATTCGGCGACTCGGCAGCCAGACTGCTGAAAATGGACTGGGCGGAGGCAGCAAAAGGCTCAGCCAGAAATGGATCATGACAGCCGGATGGGGCTAAGTAGGTGGAGGCCATGGCTTGTGGGTGGCTCTGCAAATCAGGCAAGATTGGGTATCTGGTGGCAGCTCCTCTTTTCTTTCTTTCCCATAAGCCTCCCCCTCCCTGCCCAAAGCCCCCCTCCCCATCCCCAGTGGAGTGCCCAGTGGAGGCTTCACTGGGCCTCTCCTCTGGAGAGGGCCCCATTAGGGAATGCAATTTTCCAGCAGCACTTCGAATGTCAAAGGCATTGTAGGAGCCTCTGTGCTCTCTCATGGGGCACAATGGGATCTCAGCTTTTTCTCACTGTTTCTCACTTTTTTCTCATCCAATCAGAGACCTGGTTGACTGTGTCAATTCTCTTCCCCTCTTGTGGCTTTAAAAATGCTAGGGTGAAAACTTTACAAATTTCCCAAAATTCAGTGGAGTGGTTAAACTTTCTGAAACTTGGCAGGCTTGCAGTCATAAATGTGGCCTACAACTGAGGCAGGTTTCATCCTGATAAGCCTACAAATGACAGAGAAATGAGCCTCTAAATTTTCCCCGTTGGTGTCAATGGACTAAAAACAGCCCCCCCCCCCCCATTTGCCCAGTAAATAGAATGGGGGACAAGGTGGGTAGCAGAGTCGAACACCCCTAACAAATACTATCAAATATTATTGGTAATATAATAAGCCAGATCTTCATAGTGTGGCATTGGCTATCTAGAATACTTATTTACCATATTTATGTTGGCATTCTCTACCCAATAATGATTGCATTTTAATGTATTGTTATTTGGTTCCTGGTGGGGGTGCTATAAAATTACTGGCTGAGAATCTGTAACAATTACTTTGTTACAACTGATGATATCATTCCATAAAACCTTCCTTTTCAACCCATCTGAAAGTATTCTGAGACACTGGGAAATGATGTCTTGCCTACAATTATCTTCTTGTCACATGGCATCTCAATAACAGGCTTGCGAGACCTGTCATGGTCATGCAGCAATTAATGTTCTCAATGAACCCTACAACTGAGACAGTGCTATATCCTGGTTGACACACCTCCATCCCAAAATTAGTACCCTTGGTGGCAAGCACCTCTGTTTTGTCTGGATTCAGTTTCAATTTGTTTTTCCTCACCCAGCCCATTGCCTCTTCCAGGCATTCACATGTGTCCATCTGAGAGTGGGTAACCAGAACAGATTGGGGATTCTGGTTGTGTACTGACCACCCTATGGCACAACAGTCTCCCTACCTGAGCTAGTGGGCGGTGGTCTTGGGCCTGGCGTTGGAATCCCAGTAGCTTGTAATGCTAGGGGACTGGAGGCTTTCTTGAAAACATATGGCTTATTGAGTGTAAACTTGCTAATTAAGCCCCAGAATCCCAAGAAATCTTTAAATGACATATTAAAAGGTATACAGATCTCTAATCAATACATATACTTTGCAATGCAGCAGTGAAGATGCTTTTCCAGGAAATAAATTTTAAGTTGAAAGGATGCTTTTAATTCTCTTTGCCTTTCCATCCATTCTTCATTGCAAACCTTGACTTCCATCTTTTGGTCTTTGGGGGGGGGGGGGGTGTTGAGAGATGCTCTTTCTCACACCAGGGCTCTATAAATGGAAGATACCACACTGTGGTAATGGGCACCCTATTTCAAAATATTTTTTGAAATGAAACAATTAGAAGGTATATCAACCAATGTGAATGAGCTACATGTTTCAGAAATGTACCCTTCTAAAGGAGCTGATAATTGTCTCAATTCTTTGATAGAAAGGAACACTATTGGATCTCCAATAAAAGAAAATATGTGTTTGCTTCAGTGATGTTGTTCTGATCATAATGCCATGGAACCTAAACATGGAACCTTGAAACTTAGCATGCATACTAAGCAGATGCTTTGACCTAATTGTCAAGGAAAAAAGCATTCTTTGATAGAAAGGAACACTATTGGATCTCCAATAAAAGAAAATATGTGTTTGCTTCAGTGATGTTGTTCTGATCATAATGCCATGGAACCTAAACATGGAACCTTGAAACTTAGCATGCATACTAAGCAGATGCTTTGACCTAATTGTCAAGGAAAAAAGCAAGGAAAAGGATAGGAAAAAGAGAGAAAAAAGCTCCATGGTGGGAGGTGATAGCTAAGAAATATTTGACTCATACAGTGTGGATATTTGCTATACAGGAATTTATTTATAAATTGTGGCCAAAATACAGAGCAACATTAAGAATGAGGTTTTACAATATTCAATAGAAGTTATATCTTTTCAGTTATTTATCCATTGCAGAGTTGGTGCCTCTGAGGATAATATACACATTGCTGAAAAGAAAGTAGTTAAAAAGGAAATATAAACCTAATAATACATGTGTAGTTGCAAATTTTAAAAATAATCACTACATTTTAAATTATATTGCACTACAATGTACAATATAAAATTGCAGGGGAGAAGGCACTGTTCAAGCGCTAAGCACTGAAGGGCAACTTAATTCTTCTCACATATGTAACCTAAGGAGAGTGAGAAATACAAAAAGATACGGGTCTCACTTATAATTGCTTTAAAATACATAAAGTAATGCCTCATTTTCCTGTGATATGTAATTTAAATCAAGAGCCATGTGAGTTCATTCTTCCCACCTGTGTGATCTCCCACTCTCCAAAAGGCTGCCATTCTTTGTCTGATTACTAAGGAGCCCACTGAATTTGTCCTCTAAATAGATATGTATGCACTTCACTGTCAGAGATTAGAGTTGTACATAAGACTATATCTCTTTCGGAGACAGAGGCAGAGTTTGTCTACTCTAGTTTTTTTTAAAAAAATACTGAATCCAGTGCTGGCCATCTTCACAATGTACTGGAGCACCCATTAAATATACCAAATATTTTGTTCCTAACCTCACTTTGTTTTGCACTAAGCAAAGTTTTGGTATCCTCTGGAGTCTGCAGAAGACTATGAAAGATCTGTGGTCTTTATGGCATCAGGACTGCTGAATTTGGTCAATTTCAGCCTGGTTTGTTGTCTGTTCCTTATGCTAATCAGGGCAGGAGAAGGAGATGGTTCATCCCCATGTCACTGCTGCTGGTCATATCTAGTAACGAAACTGCCTGCCAGGCTTGGCTCTTGCAACTGTCAAGGTTAGAATAGGGCACATACATGATCAGAAAGAAGGAGGAAATTGCTCTAACCCCCTCTTTTGCCCTCACCAGGTGCAACTGCAATGGGCAGATGCTTGGAGGATGTTACATTACTAATGGGGATCAGTGGCAGTGACATAGAGAAGGAAGGGAGCTGATGAGGTTTTGATCTGTCTGGACCATTTGCACACCAACCTGTACTACAAAGGGCTTTCCCCAGTGCATCTGTACACCTATCAGAATTAACAGAGGGCCAGTCTGGGAGCTGTTATATGCCATTTCACAAAGGTCTATTCTATTCTATCCCCAGTGCTTTTTAACATTTACATGAAACCACTGGGAGAGATCATCCAAATACATGAGGTTGGGCATATCAGTATACTGATGACACCAAATATATTTATCCATGCCTTCAAAAACAGCCTCAGATAAGGATTGTGTGTCTATTTTGAATGAATGATTGAAGGAGGTAATGGACTGGATGAGGAAAAATAAATTGAATACTGATAAGATATGTCTTTGCCATCAAGGGCCCCTGGGGGTGGAGGTGTGTCAACCAGTTTTGCACGGGGTTACACTCCCCCTGAAAAACTGTGTTTGGGAGAGCTCTTAGACAAGTCTCTCTACATGTCAGCCCTGGTAGTTGTGATGGTCAGGATTGCTTACTACCAGCTTTGACTGAAATACCAGCTGCAGCTATAATTGGAAGCCCTAAAGATGGGGGTGCACACACTGGTTACCTCAAGGTTGAACTTCTGCAATGCCCTGTACATTGGGTTACCTCTGTACCAAATTCAGAAACTCCCAAGTTCACAACAAGGCAGCCAGACTGGTTACAGGAACATCTAGAAGTGAGCTTATTACATCAATATTAAAGTCACTCCACTTGTTGCCAATTAGTTTCTGGGCAAAGTACAAAGTATTGGTTTTAACATTTAAAGCTCTACATGGTTTGGGTCCAGGTTATCTACAGGATGACCTCCTATCACAAAACACATGGCCCCTTAGGACACTGATGTCATGAGTCTCAACCTTAAAACACAAACAGAAGAGTATTCCAGTTCAAGGTCAAGCCAATTAGTCCATGGTAGAAACAGAACCCAAGGGAACAAGAAGAAGTGAAAGTCAAATGTACAGTCCAGAGTCAAAGCTAATACAAGAATGCCAAGCAATGAGGTTGTGTCCAGAAGTCAGAAGCCATAGTCCAGAAGCAGTCTAAATTCCAAAAGGTACATAAGAGACAAGAATCCAAGGTCCAGGCATAGACACACAAATGGCAGCCAGCAATTAGGTAACATGCTGCAAACCCTTAAATTTAAAACAGAATTAAAGTCCTATTTCTTCTGGTAGGCCAACCCACTTAACTCTGAATCACGAGTTTTGAATTTACATTCTATGACCACTAAACATTGATTTTGTACCCTGTGTTTATGTTTTTATAATGATGTGTTTTGACAATGTTGCACCTCGCCTCGAGCTATTAGGAGA
This sequence comes from Anolis apletophallus, assembly GCA_030556195.1. Taxonomy (NCBI): domain Eukaryota; kingdom Metazoa; phylum Chordata; class Lepidosauria; order Squamata; family Anolidae; genus Anolis; species Anolis apletophallus. The sequence continues at coordinate 50,991,486 of JARBWK010000006.1, read as the reverse complement.
TGCAGGAAACAAATAAAATGCATCATTATTATTATGCTCCAAAATGGCCCCAGATTAAATGGCCAGCATAAACATAGCCTGAAATTGTAATAACACATCACTTTCTTTGTAAATGTACATGCATTTTCCTTATAGATTTAAATAGAGATTTTGTGAGATGTTGGTCTCTCCATACAATATGTCTGAGATGTAGTGTTCCTTTTGAATGTCTGTGTTGTAAATATTAAATAATATTTTGAAGGCATCCTGTTTAAACTGTTCACCACTTACCTTAGGCACATGATTTTCAATCCATCTCACCCAGTGAGTCTTTACTTCTATATCCAAGGAAGCAAAAACTAAAATTGAAAGTTATTTGAATTTTGTTTAAATGAATAAAAGCTTTCTTCTCATTCCAGTTTTACTTTAAAAACAATTTCAGTTCACGGTGATCCATGTATTCTCAGTCCACTAGCATTAACTTTCATTTGTATCCCTTGCACGTGGAATGTTCCTGTTGGGAAATGCTGACCCAGACATATTAAATTAATAAGCAGAGTGGCACACATGAGCAAATTCAAGAGTCTCTGGCTGCTTTTATTATACCTCTGTTCTTTCACTCAGAAATCAGCTATCTACCACACTATGTGAGAACATACAGAAAAGTATCCCTGCTGGCTTTGAATGCTCTCAGCTGTGTACCTTTTCAAGTTTGTGGTGTGCTGATGGGAAGTTATTTTCTGTTACTTGAGTGGCTTCCTGCTGACTTTGAAAAGTTATAATCTTACTTTTGAAGAAGAAAATGGGAAACATGGATTTTGTGATATTTTAAACACTTTTGGCATAGATCCAAGTTTGGACTTGCCTTGTCTACAGTGCAGATATGTATGGAAGGTCAAAGGTTAATTTTAGAGAATGATTATACTACTTTGCCAAAGTCTACCAGGAGTTCTAGACTCTAAATTATCCAAATTTAGGAATCAATAAGATATTCAAAAACAAAAAGAAAGAAATAAGAAGAGAAAAAAATGGGGGAGGAAGAGACTGCTTGAGAGACACAGCCTGCAAGTTGCAGTGCAGTTCTGGTCCAGTCATTAGGCAGAGTTGTCTCAGATGTCAGGTGCTGATTACTTTGGAGAGGACAGGGCTGTGAACCTCTGGTTAGTCTACTCCATTAGAGGACACAGTTATGTGAACCTGCTGCCTTCCCCTATATCCCCTAAACTAGCTGCCTGCCTTTATGATCACTACAATAAGATTCAGGAGGCAGACTGATCTACATTTTTGCCTGCAGGGGAAGAATATATTTCTGTCATAATTTATTTCCATATTTCAGTAATATACTGGGAGGTTGTACTACTGGACCTCCCAAGTACTCATACAGTGGAAATAAAGCAAAATAGAAGGCGTTTTGCTGCTATCTTCAGCAGCTGATAACAGAAATCATTCTATTGAAATGTCTTCTAAATTATCTGTATTTTCTATATTATAATTGTCTGGTCTGACATGAGGTAAACGGATGAGAAATTGTCTGAGGTGAGTAATTCAATTACATTTGGGACAACTCATCCTAGAATCCACAGCTAGATTAAAAGGGTAACTAACTACTCCTAGCTCTGACCTGTTTTTTGTTTTGTTTTGTTTTGTTTTGTTTTTGCCATGTCAGGAATGACTTGAGAAATTGCAAGTCACTTCTAGTGTGAAAGAGTTGGCCGTCTACAATGACATTGCCCAGGAGACACCAAGATGTTTTACCATCCTTCTCTCATGTCCCTGCATGGGGAGCTGGAGCTGTCAGAGGGAGCTCATCCGTGCTCTCCCCAGATACGAATCTGTGACCTGTCGGTCTTCAGTCCTGCCAGCACAAAGGTTTAATCCACTGTACCACCAGGGGCTCATTTGGGACAAGAGATTGCTATGAAGCCTCTTCCTTTGGTGGACGTACAGTGCTTTCTAACTATGATTCCAGGACTGTAGATGGATTTATTTAGTTGACTTGCATGACTGGATAAGTCTGCTGATTCTGGGCAGAAATATTTCCTGGTTAACTCATCTTTATGCTAATCGTCGTCCTGTTTATCCATAGTTTTCCCTCATACCCACCTCCACTTCAGTTTACTAAGAAGCATTTTTTACCTGTCTCTGTGAGACTGCAAGGGCCAATCCCCATGAAATAATAAGGGTTTGGCCCCAAATCTCTCACAATAATTTTTGTGACATTTCAGGGAAATAACTTGGTAACTCTGCACTTAATAGTAAATTCAACTGAATACAACTGGATATATTTCTAGTAAATTTGCATAGGATTGTGCTGCAGATTGCTGCTAGTCATAAAAAGAGAAAGATGCTAACACCCCAACAAAATGAACCAAAGCAACCCCAAACTGTAATATCTTTAATCCAATTACAGATCTGATTTTTAAAAAATCAGAGAAAAACCTGAAAAAATATGCTCCAAAATAACGGCTTTCACTTGAAATTGGCATATGGAAAGAAAAATATTAATTTGAGATGCTTTGAGAAATAAATATCTTGATAGTGTAACATACTGGAAGATCTGGTAGAACAACAAAAGGAAGTACCAAGTAAAGTACCATGTGGGCAGGACTGTTAAAACAAAAGTTGGTGATTGGTCATACTTGCCAGAGATATTTTGATAATACGTTTTTAAGATGTTCTATAGACATTTTTACATTTTCTCAGATAGACTTATGAAGCAGAAGGACTAGGATGACTTCAAATACAGAAGATGTATTATACATGTATTATCCAGATAAGTCTCCCAAGCACAACAGATAACACAGCCCAACAAAAAAAAATATTGGTATCTTGGTTTTTAGGCCTGCTTCTGGGGTTATTTGGGGTACTGATTCAGAACATTGCATTGAATGGACTGCATCAGCTTAGATATGGTTATCATAACTTTCTATGTTAAGCAGATAACTGGTATATGGCATATGTTCTGTATTTCAAAAACTAGATCTGATAGAGGGAAACTGGTACCATTTTTGGAATTAGGTTTAACATTTGAGACAGGAAAATGTGTCTTGGCCAGTGTAATTCAGGAAATTCCACAGAAAATACAAACCCATACAAAGACCATGGAATTATTCAGGATGGTTCTGAATTCTTAATTCAGAATTAACACTTCTGAATAGAATGGCTGAAATAAATATGACAGAAGAATGCTGTACAGCTGTTTTGAAAGACTCCCATCTGCAGTATAATGGGTATCTCTGTTATTGGTTGCATCACTTGAATTGGTGTCTCCCAGTGCAATAACTCATGTTGTCACCCCACGGGCCTCCTCCTATACAAAAACTCGTAGATCTCATGTGAATCAGAAAAACATTTAGTCAAGCTCACAAGCTGCTTGGTGCACCAATAATATTTTGAAATGATAACAAAAAGGCTGCCATTTCTTTAAAATCTGTTTCCCTTTATCATTTTGTGCAAAAGAAGCGGTATTATTCATTCTGCAAACAAGAAAGAAAGAACAAGGTCAGTCTGTAACACCTAACATCTTATAATGCTTCAGTGATATATTTTGTTGTTATTATGAGCTGTCAAGTAGGCTTTGATTTATGGCAGCTCTGTGAATGAGAGACCTTCAAGAAACCTTATTGTTAACAGCCCTGCTCAGGTCTAGCAAACCAAGGATGGTCTTCCTATTTCCTACTTCAACTTTACTGAACTACATATGACAAAAACGAATTCCCAGGTTTGTAGTTGTGCTATTTAGTTCTTTTTCATTGACAATAGTACTATCCCTATGCAGCATAACCAGTGGAGAGGAATGCTCAAATTTGCACTGTAATGAATTGCACAATTCCCACTTGTGGTACATAGGAAACAAAAACAACCATTAAGTTTTTATTTTAGTAATAATCACTAGGGCAGGGGTGCTCACACTTTTTCAGTATGCGAGCTGCTTATAAAACAACCAAGTCAAAATGATCTACCTACCCACTACTCAGAGAGCCATAAAAGCAGAATATTTGGAAATGTATTTCAGTGAGAGCCATATAATGTATTTTTAAGACTGAATTCAACTAAATGTGAATATAATAAGCCCCTGAATTTATTCATAATAATAATGATGATAATATTCATTCAGCCTCTGCTGCTGCTACTACTACTACTACTACTAATAGTAACAACAACAATAGGTTCCTAGAGTAGAAGGAGACCTCCAAGGGCCATTCAGTCCAACCTCCTTCTGCCATAAGGGAAAAACACAACCAAAGCATTCCTCACAGATGGCCATTCAGCCTCTGATGATGATGATAATAATAATAATAACAATGGGTTCCCAGAATAGGAGGAGACCTCCAAGGGCCATCCAGTCCAACCTCCTTCTGCACCTGGGCGGCGTCAGGAGCCTGCGGGGCAGGACTGAGCCTTCCTTCCGCCCTGCCTGCGATCTACCAGGACACCCTACGCGATCAACCAGTAGATCGCGATCTACCTAATGAGCACCCCTGCACTTAAACCCTATTGGGTGTGGATTAAAGTCCACACACCTCCTTGCAACATCCATGGTTTCCTGGAGGGGAGGATGTCCAGATGCTTTGCCAGACACATAACAACCCCCCTTTAAAAGTCTTAAAACTGCAAAATAACTTAGTCGGCCACCATTTCCCCTTATCTGGAGCCCTCCAGACACATAGAACTGATGCATCAGGAAAGGGGGGGGGGCAGAAGTGATCCCCCCTCCCCTGTCCACTTCTTCTGATGTGTCTTTTCTATGCACCAGGAGAGCTTTGGGGAAAGGAGAATGGCAGTTGGGTAAGTTATTTTGCAGTTTGAAGGTTTTAAAAGGGGTGGGTGGGTAGGGGGATACATTCCTATGTGTTTTCCAGGTTGATTCAGCCTAGAAAATGGGAGAGGGCTGTGTGGACAGCCCCTTGAAAGTCCTAGAACTTCTGAGGTGGAAGTCCAAACAGGGTTCATACTGGGTTAGACCAGGGTCTTTCCAGTATCCTATTATTTTGGGCTAAAGCATGGTTTTCCTGCTTTGTCCCAAATGAATTTGTTTTTACCTGAGGTATCATTTGTATGCCCCATGTAAAAAGGGGGGAGCTCAAACATTTTGCTAGCTGTCTGGATGCACCCTAGGAGATAGCTCTTAATAGGAGCAAGTGATTACAAATAAGATATGAATACTTTTATGTTTTAAAAAAGATTTCACAAAGATCTGGAATGGTGTACCTGATCCACGTAACATGACTTTGCTTAGTCAAACAGAAGTGGGTAATGTGGAAAAATGTGAAAGAGAGAGAGTTACCAGCTGACTGCAATAACCTGGACAATATGAAGATGTGCGCACACTCAAATTCAATTTATCAAACCCAGAGCTACTCCAGGAATCCTTCTCAATAATGTTTCTGATTTATTCCTTTTATTTATTTCCTTTGTCAGCATTTACATTTTACCAGGGGAAAAATGGCTTTCTGTACTCTGTCTGACAGCCTCTGAATTTTAAATCCAAACTACCTGTCACATTTGGAAATATTTAATCTCCAGTTCAGAGTTGGGTCCTCCCTGGTGAGCACATATTATGGAAACTGAATTGACTATATTTGTCACTGAGGCCAAGACATAACATGGTTTCTGCCTTAAAGACCTTTTTGCTACCCCACAGAGAAAATGTTCATTTGATTCCTTTGCCTAGAAACCTCAGATGTTTCAGGCACAGCTTCTGAAAGATTCAGCAACTGCCATCCTTTTATGTTGACAATTATACCATTAGTATCTTTCCAATGCAGGATGGAATTCCAATTGAATGTCAGCACACATCTGAGGCCTCCTAGCACTTATTGCTCTGGCTATTATCAGTGGGTTTGTACTGCAAGCAGGACTCAAAAGAGTTGCAAACTGTATAGATCTATTACCTTTAGTGTGCAATTAATCTCGTTGACATTACTTATATGACTGTGGATTAAAATGCCTGGAAAGCATACTGTTGAATTCTGTTGCTCATTAATATTGATCAAAAGTTGTTGTTCTCTTTGTGTTAGAAGCTACTTAAAGATTACCTGGAAAAGTATTACTACCCTATTGATTAGAAACAAAGAATCCCTGAAGCCTGCTGTGCTTTAAAGCTTCACTGCAAAGATAAATGTTTACTGACTTTATCTAATTAAAAATATCAGTCACATGCAAAGTTTGGTGACATATCCTCTATATTATGACAAACATTTGATTTCTGTGCCACATTTTCTACTGAAGTTTCAGTGGGGGGAGGCTGTACCTGTCATGCAGATGTTGAAAACATCCCATAGGATACCAATTAATTCCCCATCCTCTGTCATTTGATTAACATATATTTGTTAATATATATTGAGGCAATATACTGTGCATTTTTTCATTTGTAAAGGCTTTTCAATTGGGAAATGGAAATAACAGTTTTAACAGTGTGCACCATTTTGAAAATGTTATGTTGGGCAAGGCAAGAAGTGTATGTTTCCCATCTTCATTCTGGTGGCATTTTTATCCTTTTATTCTGGTGGTAATTGCGAGACCATGATGATGAATTTGATGGGGTGCTGAATGACAGCTGATAGGAAGAGAATAAACTCTTTTGAGGTATACTGAAGAATACCTCTGTGGATACTGTGCATTGTTAAAAAGATAAATAAATACATTATACCTCGATCACATGACTTGCTAGAAATAATGCTTGGTAAGAAAAAAAGCAATAGGAAAAGAAGAAGACAACACCCTAGACCAGTGGTTCCCAACCTTCGGTCCCCCAGTATTTTTGAAACTCAGCTCTCAGAAATCCCAGCCAGATTACTAGCTGTTAGGAATTGTGGGAGCTGAAGTCCAAAACACATGTAGGACCAAAGTTATCACTGAGTTTGTTATTCCTTAAACTTAAAAAAAATCTGTCCTCAGTCTTTTTAATAAGTAAATTACATGGACAGAAATTAGGGGGGGGGGGTGCCACTGGTATAGAAAAAAATACTATTGCATCCCAAGGAATGAAGATTAGTTCTTTATTGTGGAGAGGAATTTAAAAGCAGTTGTGAAGAACTCACTTCAGATGTTTTCAAGCATGTAATCACTTTTTAAATACTAACACTATTGACTGCCAGTTTTTCATAGGCAAAACAATTGAAGTAAAAACTGTCTTCATTAGTGGATAAAAAGAAAACCTGCTCATATGTTTATGAAAGCCTGTGGCTAACATCCAACTGCAGATGGGCAAAGAAAGAGTCTATGACTCTATGAACACATTTTTGGGAAACTGGCATTCATTTGTAGATTGTTGGCATTCTTCTAATATCTGAAAATGGAATGCAGTCGTTTTGGCAAAGGGAGGAATTGGCAATGCCAGCAACAAGGGAAGGCATGCAGGTCACTTGGTTGGCCACAGGAGAGATTTTTGAGGGCTAGATATGACTGTTGGTCCACAATTGGAAACTATGGGGAATCATTAGGTTCATGCTGAGGCTTTTCACGAAATTTTTAGTCTTGCATATTATAATAATAACTTTACTTCCCTTGGACAATGTAAGTTGATATATATTCAGTTAAAGTAAGTAGAGCCCTCTGGTATTCTTATGGTAATAAAATTGTATAAAACACAGTGCCATACAGTATTGTAATGCCATATCTGTTACATTACACTGGACTAGCAGCAAGCTCTGTCTAACAGTGATAATAAAATCCATTCTTCTCGACCTTTTCAGATGTTATTCAGGTAGTTTGTCAAAGATTGTAGCCATTTAATTATCTTTTAAAGCAAGGTAGATCACTAATGTATGAATTTACCTTTTTGTATGCAAATATCTGATTTGTCATTTTCTCTCTTTAATTTTTCAGGGCCATGCATTCCAAATCCCTGTCACAATGGTGGAATATGTGAAATTAGTGAAGCATATAGAGGAGATACCTTCATAGGCTATGTTTGTAAATGTCCATGGGGCTTCCATGGGATCCACTGCCAGCACAGTAAGTTTTTGTATATGGTTTTTTCTGTTCCCCTTCTTTTCAGATGAGATCTGCATGGCTTTTCTACATATAGTTAAGCTTCTAACTTTTTGTGGAATTTAGCCAATAGCTTTGTAAAGCTACAGTATGATCCCCATAGTCATGGGACCAATACCCAGAGATTTGTTTAATCGTGACCATAAATGTATGTTCTCTCTTGCATTTACTAGATCCTTAATTTCAATAAGGTTCATTATTATCCAACAGTTTCATGTAGCCATACAAAATACGGAAACGCATCCCCATGCTTCACAGATGAAATCTGGGGTATATGGGTTCAAGCAACATCAGGGTGTGGTCAAGATGAACAAAGATTAAGAATTAGGACAAATGCACCAGCTAGTAGAGACTGAAGCAACCTGCTTTTGCATCTGCCTACTGGGAAAGGCAAGATTGTACCCCATCTTTTCTCTCCCTGCTGCTGAGTTAATTAAAAACAAACTACGTTTGCAGTTTGAACTCAGTTTGCAGCAACTAAAGAAAGGTGAGATGAAAGTTGGGCAGTGGGAGAAGGAGAAAGGAAGTGAGACATTGTCATAAGAGCTGAAAAGTGAGTTGACAGATGATTGATTGGATCTGTTTCTGTCCAGTCATAACAGCTGGAGGGAATACAAACCAATAAATCAACAATGCTCAAAATGCATGGTTGTGACTTTCTTCAAAGAAAGATAGAGATAAAGAGAAAGGAACAAAACCTCAGTAACTGCTCAAGTGTATAAGGTTAACACTATTCAATTCTGGGAACATGTAAGAGTCCCCAGTTTTTTGTGATTTTCCCCCCTTTTAGCTAGAAAAAGTTAAGTTTAACTCTTTGTCATTAAACAAAGATGAGATCAATGTGTCTTTGCTGTACATTTAGGGGTATTAGAAAAGTGGAATGTGAATTGATTTGCCAGTGGGCTCAGGGCTTCGTCTTGATGTTGTCAGCAGTTCATTTTACTAATGACAGCTAAAGATGAAAAGGCTTGTTAAAAAAAGCAGATATTTATGCTAATGTATTTCCTATATCCTCTTTTTTCAGCCCATTTCAATACTAGCCCAAGACAGGTGCTTTTAGTCATGTTTTTTTAATTCAGTGGGAAGACTTTCCTGAGGGCTTTATTAATGGATGTACTCATACATTTAAAAGCAGTGGACTTCTACCATTTAGGTGGAAAGCACCACATTAATTCTATCTAAAATTTCTTATGACCAGTTGGGGAAATGGCTTTTAAATTATAAATGAGGGGTTTTTTTAAATATAAAAAACTTTCTCTCATTACTTTGGGGACTTAAACAAATGGAAGAGTTTTGCAAAAAAAAAAGCCTTGTTTTTTCCATCTTAGCAGTTTCAAATTTTCTCCATCAGGTACTTAGTCAAACCTATTAAGAAGTGTTCCGTATTTTCATCAATTGCTATGGGCAGCCGACCTAATATATTACTATTGATAGTTGTTGTTGACCTATTGACTTATATATTTATCATTTTATTTACAGCATTTTTACCCTGCCCTTCTCTACCCCCAGAGGGGAACTCAGAGCAGCTAACTAGGCAGCAATTTGATGCCACAATCAATAGCACAATATAAAACCATAAATGCATATAAAATTTAAAACCACAACAACACAGTCCATAAGTTAAAACAATACTCAGTCTACAAATCCATTGATAAACCATAAAACCATATCCTCATATCATAAGATCTTACCAATCCAATTCCAGTTAATTTCTGCTTGTATTATTTTGCAAAGGCCTGGTCCCAAAACCAAGATTTTAGTTTTCTCCTAAATGCCAGGTGGGATGGAGACGATCGTAATTCGCTAGGAAGCACATTCCATAGGCAGGGAGCTACAACTGAGAAGGCCCTTTCTCTCGTACCTGCGAGCCGCATTTGCAATGTTGGCGGGAGCAAGAGAAGGATCTTAAGTTGTGAGGTGGGACGTAGAGGCAGATGCGTTCAGACAAGTAAGCAGGGCCAAAACCGTATAAAGCTTTATAGCTCAAAATCAGCCCTTTGAATTGAGCTCGGACTTATGACAACCCCAATGAATGAGAGGACTTTCTATTCATTCTAACCTCAACAGTCCTGCACAGGTCTTGAAGAATCACATCTGTTGCTTCCATGATGGAGTCTTTCCATATAGAATGTATCTCCCTCTTTTCCTACTTCTTTCTGTCTTGTTAAGCATTTTAATATTTTGTAGTGAGTCAATTTTTCTCATGATATTGCCAAAGAACAACAGCCTCAATTTAGTTATCTTGGCTTCTAGGAATAATTCAGGCTGTTATTATTATAGCATCAATTTATTTATCTTTTTAACAACCCACCATATCCTCATAATACTTTTTCAGAATCACACATAAAATGAATTGATTTTATTCCTATCACATTTTTTTCACTGTCCCGCTTTCACAACCACACATGCATAGAAATGGTGACATACAAGACAATGTTGGAAAGCTACAATTAAAGTAGGAATATGGGAGTTTTGACCCCTTTGCAAAAAGAGAAGCTGCATTACATATACTCAGGCTGCCCTCAGCAAGTACTACAATGCTTATTTCTGAGTTCGCATGCATAAAATGACAGTGCCAAGAAACATTCTGGATCCTATCCCTTTCTGGGTTTTTTCATAGAATGAAAAGTAATAGGATTGAATTAACTACTGTTTCTTCTGTTCCTGTGCCAGTCACCCATCTCTTGTCAAAGAAGGGTTATACAAAATATGTCAAATTTTGACTATTCAGTATTCATTCAAGCATGAATGCCAGAGGAGCCTTTATAAGATCCTGTAAATATCCTACTCATCAGATCAGAGTAAATTGTCAGTTCAAGGAAAACCACCACCGCATTTATCTGCCCATGAATTGTCTCCCTAGAAGCCAACGAAATGGAGCATGGGCCTTTTAGAAGGAAACTAATGAATTGTGGCTGCTGCAGAGAGTCAAGAGAATAAGTAGATTTGCAACTTTATTTGTTATTATTATTATGTTGATGATGATTACTATTAACTTTGATCCCAAAGTTTCAGAGTGATGGACAGCTAGATTGGGCTAGAAACAATCTGATCTACGGTTGACACCTCCAATGGACTGACCACTTCATCAATACCAACAAGCAGCTCCTTGCCAGAAACTTTCTGGCAGCATTGTTTCTGGGCACCTAGCCATGTCATCCAAAAGTTGACATTGCTATGAAGTCTTGAAGAGCTGCTTGTTGGCAGCAGCACAACAGAGGTGTCCCCAATGTAGGCAGTCAAAGGGATCTGGGGATTCTCCTGGGCTGTATTAAAGCAAATCCAGAATGCTTTAATCTGGGTTATTTGGGTAAACATTGGTGAGTCAGAACACTGACTTTATCAGTATTATTCAGTGTTGTCATTCTGAGGACACAATGCAGTACTTTTTCTGAGTGACCAATATTTAAGAACATTGTTTTAAGGAAAATAATCTCACAGTAAAAGATGAATTTTTACAACACCATAGTTCTATAAATGCAAAATGGAATCGACAATCCATTTTGTAAAATGCTGTTCCACAATCACAGCCTTAGGAAAATCCAATCACTTTTTCCAAATGAAACATTCCAATGTACATGACCTTGACCTACCAAACATGCATTTTGATTGGATCCCACCACTGTGAGCAAACTCTTCCAATGCTTCAGAACAGTACTTAAATGCACATAGGACTGCAGGGAAAAGATGAAATAATTTCCCTACAATTATTTAATGGAAGTCATTCCATTAGTGGAACCCTCTATAGTTAGTCAAGAAATATTTCACTTACTAAATTGATATAAATGATTTGTAGGTACATGGATATCAGAATCCAGAATAGGAGGAACCACATATTGCTTTCACAATATGACAATGACAATCATGCTGGAGCAGCTTCCAGGAAATCAAAATGAGTGCATGTATCAAGAAATTCAGTTAAGAAAAAGTCTCCCAGATTAAGGTGTTCCATTAAGAGTTTTCCATTTTGATTCAAGTTCCGAAATGTGGATAAAATGTACATCTCTTAAGGACCACACTATTCAGAGATGTGCAATATTACTGTGGCAACATCATATAGGTTTAGATCCAGGAGAGAGTGTGGTTTATCCTGTTATCTTGACACATTGAAAAGTCTCACTGAAAAAAAAGGTCAATCACTATATTTTTTTCTCTCTTACTCTGGACATTTTTCCAGAAAAAATTGTTGCAAAATTCAATATTTTGTAAGCTACAATGCTTCTGAATACATTTTTGTATATTGACATGTGGAGATAGGTTAGAATACAAAATAAATTCTAACATCACATTATTATCAGGACTTTTATCCAGTATCATTTTCAAAAATTCAACTCCTATGCAAAAATGCATCTCATTATAAATGAAGGACAATAAAGAGTCCTATGGTAAATTAGAGAAAAATACCCTTATTTTATCACGTGCTTTCATTATAGTGAATACACTATAGTCATGTCACTCTAGTCAATTCACAAATTAACTGTTTTAGTTTACATGTTATAACATATGTTTAGTGGGCCATTAGTATCCCTTGAGGTTTGTTTCCAAGACCCCTCATGGATGCTATGGATACTCATGTTCCATTATATACAATGGTTTAGTAAAATGTTGTCTCATATATAAACTGACAAAATCAAGTTTTGTTGTTTCTTTTTATTTTCTTTCTTTTAGTATTTTCAATCAATAGATACAAAGAGCTGACTGTACAGGCTTCTGCAAACTTTTCTTTTTGCTTCCATTTCGGTGCATTGAGTGATATAAGTTATTATTGAGTAATCTGAATAATACACTCTTCCAGAATATGGAAACATTGTGGGTTAATTCTAAGGCATATGGCATTTTCTGAAATTACGATTTCTAAACTTTCAACTTATTTATTTTAGCTTTATATTTTAAATACCTCAGTATCTCACCAGATCAATTAAACCAGATAATTGTGAAACCTGTCAAACACACTGAAAGTTACACCAGTGAGTCTCAATACTTCTGTGACCTTTTGTTCATGTAATAGATTGTGCACACAATCAATATGTAAATTGCAGAACACATCACTATTAATTCCATATGCTCAACTTGACAGCTTTGCTTTGTTATTCATTTTTCAACATACCTTAGATGGTCTGATATTTTAGCAGTGATTCCAATAGACACAAACACATCTGATACCACAATGAAGGTTAATACATTGAATACAATATGTGTGGGTGGAAAAGAAATCCAACATGTCTGATTCATAATTAGGGCCAACAGTACAGATTGAATACCCCTTATCCAAAATTCCAGAATCAGAAAGACTCCAAAATCCAAAATTGTCCACATGGGTGGCTGATATAATGAACATTTAACAATTTTACTTTCCCCCTCTTAAACCCAAGATATATATTTCTCCCCAAAATGGATAGTGACCAGAAATAATGTCCATTTTGGAAAGAAAAAAACCTTTAAACTGGCTGCTACCACACACTGCAAATTAGTGCAAATCTCTCCTATGGCTCCAAGCTGAAATAAGATGTTTGTAAAACAAATTCAGGGTTTGTGTAGAATTGGTTGGAGCTGGAGAGGTATGTTTTCTGCATGCCTTGTTTGAAGGAAGACACCTATGCACATTTTGCAAAATTCACAAGTTTAACAGTGAGTTGAGAGTACTATTTATTTACTCACCCATTCCAAGGCTATTTTTACCACCAAGTATAGAAATATAGTAAATAAATAAATAAATAAATAGTGCTGTTTTTAATTGCTAGTTTCCTTATTTGGAATAAGCTGCTGTGCTGTATTTTAGGAATAAGCTGCTGTGCTGGCAAAGCAACCCTCACGGACTAGACTTTCACACCCCTGTGAGAACATGGGAAAAATTATTTAGCAGTATGAGTAGAGGGAGGCAAGCTGAAGTTTTACTAACTCCACAAGATCTTAATGGTCTACCAAACTGGCCCCCTGTCTCAACATCTGAAATAAAACTCAAACCAGGCAAAGCCCCAGGAAGTGATCATATTTATTTATTTATTTATTTATTATTTCACTTTTGTATTCCGCTCCTCCCAGCAGGCTCGGGGCAGATCACAACAAGAAAATACATGGGCGGCATGTTGCTACATGTCAGCATGCGGCCCTACAATCAATAAAAACATACAACATAAAACCACATTTAAAACCAGGTACATTGTCAGGGCACAGATTCAGAGGACATAATCAAGGTTTTTGGTCCAGTATGCCTAATTAAAGGCCAGCCCGAAAAGGGCCGTCTTACACGCCCTCCGGAACGGGCCCAACTCTGAGATGGCTCGGGTACTGACCGGGAGGGCGTTCCAGAGTACTGGTGCTGCCACGGAGAAAGACCTTTGTCGAGTCATTGACAGGTGGCAGGAGCGGACTGATGGAATTAACAACAGATTCTGCTCATCTGAGCGCAGTGATCTCGGGGGAACGTACGGGGTAAGGCGGTCCTTCAGGTACGCAGGCCCTAGGCCGTGCAAGGCCTTAAAGGTCAGAACCAACACCTTGAAGACAATCCGGTACTCAATAGGGAGCCAGTGCAGTTGCCGGAGAATAGGTGTAATGTGCTCTCTCGCCGGCACTCCTGCAAGCAAGCGAGCCGCGGCATTCTGCACTAGCTTGAGTTTCCGGATTGTCGACAGGGGAAGGCCAGCGTAGAGGGCATTACAGTAGTCTAGTCTCGAGATGACCGTCGCTTGGATTACCGTGGCCAGGTCGTCCCTGGACAGGTAGGGTGCCAGTCGCCTAGCCTGTCGGAGGTGATAAAATGACGTCCTGCTGACCACAGAGACCTGGGCCTCCATGGTCAGCGAGGAGTCCAACACAACTCCCAAGCTCTTAACTGACGGCGATGGGTTAAGCCGCTCGCCGTCCAGGGTAGGCAACCGGCACCCACCCAGCCCAGGCCGACCAGGCCACAGGATCTCCGTCTTCGATGGATTCACCTTCAGCCGGCTGGCACGCAGCCAACCAGTCACGGCTTCGAGGCATAGATGGAAACAATCGGGGACGGAGTCCGGCCTGCCGTCCATTCTCAGCAAAAGCTGGGTGTCATCAGCGTACTGATGGCACTCCAGACCAAAGTCACAGGCCAGCTGGGCCAGGGGGCATATAAACATTGAATAATAAGGGGAGATGATGGCCCCCTGGGGGACCCCACAATCAAGTGGGCGTCTCCCGGAGACCTCCCCACCCCCCTCCACACGTTGTCCCCGGTCCCGGAGGAAGGAGGCCACCCATTTAAGGGCAGTCCCCCCAACCCCGGAAGCGGCTAAATGGTGGGTCAATAATGCGTGATCTACAGTGTCGAACGCTGCTGTCAGATCTAACAGGACAAGCAGTGCTGATCCGCCCTGGTCCAGCTGGCGGCGAAGTTGGTCTGTAATGGCGACAAGCACAGTCTCCGTCCCATGCCCAATACGGAAGCCGGACTGGAAGGGATCAAGTCCAGCTGTGTCATCTAGGAACCGCTGCAGCTGCTCCGCTGCTGCCCTCTCAATTACTTTGCCTAAAAAAGGCAAGTTGGAAACGGGCCTGTAATTGGAGGGAGCCGAAGGATCTAGGTTCGGCTTCTTCAGCAGCGGTTTTACCATAGCCTCTTTTAATCCCCCCGGGAAGACTCCTTGCTCAAGGGAGCTATTTAAGATCGTGCCCAGGGGGCCACGTAAACCCTCCCGGCAAGATCTAACAAGCCAGGAGGGGCACGGGTCGAGGGAGCAAGTAGTTGGTCTAGCTGCAGCCAGTAACCTATCGACGGCTGCTGCGTCCAGCAATTGGAAACGGGTGAAGGTGGGCCCATCGAGTGGCGGCGGAGTCTCGAGTTCACTAACTGTATCAAGAGTGGCGGGAATGTCCCGGCGGAGGGTTGAAATCTTGTCAGTAAAATAGTTCTGGAAAACCTCAGCATTGGAGCCAAACCCCTATCTTTTGGGACAGTCGGGATTGTTGTCAGAGACCGAATTACCTTAAATAATTGGGCTGGGCGTGAACTAGCTGACTCTATCAAGGAAGAATAGTAAACCTTTTTCGCTTCCTTGATAGCTTGCTCATAAACCTCCTTAAATTGTTTATAAGCTGATTTCGACGCCGTCACGGTGACTCCGCCACATGTCCTCTAGTTGTCTCCTTCTCCGTTTCATCGCCCGCAACTCCTCCGTATACCATGGCGAGCGATTTCTACGGGGAAGGAGAGAACGCCTGGGGGCGATCTCGTCTAGGGCCGTGGAGAGACTGGAATTCCAGTATTCCACCAGTCCGTCGACCGAGTCGCTGGGGGGTTCCCAGTCCCTTAGAGTATTCAGGAACCTAGTGGGTTCCATAAGTCTCCTTGGGCGAACCAAAATAGGTTCTGCACCCTTACCGGGAGGGGGAGCCAGTCCCAACCAGACTTCCAGGACACTGTGATCCGACCATGGAACCTCCGTAGTGGAGGTTAGGAGCACCTGAATTCCGGCAGCGAAAATCAGATCTAATGTGTGTCCTGCATGGTGGGTGGGGCCAGTCCTGCAAAGTGAGAGTCCCAGTGCCTCCATGGTGGACACTAGGTCCATGGCTGCAGTTGACGGGGAGGTGGTGTCGGCGTGGACATTGAAATCCCCCAGAACAATAAGTCTAGGAAATCTCAATGCCCACTCCGCAACCACCTCCAGCAGCTTAGGTAGACTTCCTGCCGGTGCGTCGGGTGCACGGTACACCAGCAGGAAGGCCACACTCTCACCCAAATCCCACGCCAGGCCCGCACACTCCATCCCAGGAATGTTCGCTGTCGGAATCGCCCTGGAATTAATAGTGTCTCGGCTGAGAATGGCCACCCCTCCCCCCCGCCTCTCTGTCCTCGTCTGATGACTGGCCACAAACCCTGGGGATGTAATCTCGTGCAAGATGACATCATCTCCTTCCTGGAGCCATGTCTCAGTGAGACAGGCAAGGTCGGCCCTCCTTTCTAGGAGGAGGTCCCTAATGGTCCCTGATTTGTTGCGCACGGATCTAGCGTTGGCCAGCATCAGAGTTGGAGGAGAGGAAATTGGGAACTCACCATCTGCGTGCTTCGGGATAGCACGTAGGCCAGAGGGAGGACGAGCCTTCCTGCGGCTCCTCCGCTCTCTCTCATAAGGCCTACGGCTACCGTCCCTATTACCCCTACCCGAGATCACGCGAATGGTCCACCCTTGCTCATCCCTCTTTGGCGACCCAACTAGGTGTCCGGCTCCCTGCCCACCCTCCGAAAAGGGTGGGGGTGCCGGGGCTGCTCAACCGGTCCCTGGCCCGGCTGGTGTGAAGAAAGGGGGAACACATGGGAGGAGTCCACACCATCCCTGTGGCTCCAGTTGTTGAAGTTCGCCCCCCAAAAGGTCCTGGGTCGATATCCCCCGCTTCCTGGCTTGATGGAGGCCATCTGGGGGGGTCCATGGTGCTTACATTGACCTTCCCTTGTCCATTTGGCAGCCCCCCCCCCTGAACTGCTGAAAGCAAACTTTGAGTGGTGGGCACCAGTCCTAGCAGTCTTGTTCACATGCATTGATCGATCTGCCTGTATACCATCTGACTGGGGGCTTGCAATAATTGTCTCCATTTACAGATCTGGCAACAGATCAGATCCTGCCAACTACAGACCAATTAGTCTTCTAAGCATCATCAGCAAAATGTATGCTAGTCATCTCCTAGACAAACTATTAAGTTGGTTGGAGGAAGAAAACTTCTTAGAAGAGGAACAAGCAGGTTTCAGAATTGGACATTCAACTGTTGATCAGGGCTTAATATTGCAACATTTAGTAGAAAAATATTCTTCTCCCTCCCGGGGAGCGCTTTATGCAGCCTTTATAGATTTTAAGTCTGCATTTGACTCAATCCCAAGAAACAGACTTTGGAGCAAACTTGAGGCTACCAAGATAGACAGGCGTCTGCTGGTTCTCATTCGCAGCCTTTATGAAAAAACACATCTGCGAGTGAGATGTAACCGAGAAGGCCATCTGACTAGACCAAGACCCTCATTTACAGGAGTAAAGCAAGGTTGTGTTCTTGCTCCCACATTGTTTAATATTTATATTAACTCCCTGGTGAACTCATTTTCAGAAATAAACCCTCACCCCGCTAAATTGGCTGGGAGAGCAATATCGGTCTTACTTTATGCAGATGATGCCGTACTTTTATCATTAACATGTGTTGGGCTGAGACGGCTTCTAAAAGGGTTAGATGTTTACTGTAATACTGAACAGCTAGCAATTAATTATGAAAAATCAAAAGTGCTAGTTTTTACTCGGAAAAGATGCATACACAGCTGGCAAATCAATGGACACCCAATAGAAGTTAAACTCTATAAATATCTAGGAGTCGTTTTCCAGTCCACCGGTTCCTGGAATGCTCAAGTGTCCCATTCTATAGCAAATGCACAGCGGAGTTACAACTCACTTATTTCATTTTTTATGGTAAAGGTGGCCAGCATGTACCTTCAGCAATTAAAGTTTTTAATGCTAAGATTTTGCCTCAAATGTTATATGGAGCACAACTGTGTGCATTTAAAAGTGTTAAGGCTTTAGAAACCATCCAGACAAAATTCCTAAGAAGTATCCTTAGCCTTCCAAGCTGTGTGCCTAATGTAATTTTACTTCTAGAGACAGGTCAGATCTCTGTTGAGTCTCAGATCTGGATCTATAAACTAAATTTTTGGTTAAAACCGATGTTTTTGCCTAAAGGTTTGGCCCCATTGACCCTCGGTGATCCATTCCGATCAAGGTGGAAAAAGATAATTCATGAGAAAATCCTAAACCTTGGATTTTCAGTTAATACCATTATGACTATGGGCTATACAAAAGCCAAAGAAAACATACAACAGCATATCTGGGACACAGAGCTGCAAAACTACCTAAACGCAGCCTCTACTCTTCCAAGTTTCAAAGATAACGGAAGGCCGCTGCTTCCTGCAAAGTACTTAGGCAACCTAACCATCCCTAAACATAGGAAGGCGTTCTCTTTGGCTAAATTCAATGTACTCCCTTCTGCTGTATTGGAGGGAAGATACAACAAAGTACCATACAATGAACGCCTATGTCCCTGTGAGGTGGAGGCAGTGGAAACTGTGGGGCACGTTTTGTTGTATTGCTCTTTTTACCGTGACCTTCGTAAACATTTTATAAATCCAATTTTAGAAAGTCTACCAGGGAGATCTGTAAGGTTTTATATAGATTATCTCTTGTCTGACGAACACCCCAAGGTCACTGTTAGGGTCACCAGCTTCTGTGCAGTAGCAATAGCTTGTCGGTGCAAGATGCTGTCACAGTCTTAGAAAGTTTTAATATATATTTCGGTTTTACCATTGTCATTTTAGCATTTAAATGTTTTATACCATTTTAACTATCATTTTAATATTGGGTTTTAAACTTTGCCTGTGTGTACCCTGACGTTTGTACATTTGTGTACATGTGTTTGTACATGTATGTGTACCCTGATGTTTGTACATTTTTTTATGCTGGTCATTGACCATAATAAATATTGTCAATATTTTAGGTGTGGACAACTGTACAAAGTCCATAGACCTCCTGAAAAAAGTGAAAAAAAATTAGGGCATTTTAATCCCAATTCCTACAATTGCTCAAAATAGCTGCAACCCCCTGTGGCTCTGATCCTCCAACTCAAGCCTCCTCATAAATCTCAAAAACACTGTCAGAAGCACATGAAACAATAAAAAAACAAAAGCAGAGTATTGGCTAAAAGGCAAATATCTATTTGAGTTTCAATTTCAATACATGTGAGGGTCTAGGGCAGTGGTTCTCAACCTGTGGGTCCCCAGATATTTTGACCTTCAACTCCCAGATATCCTAACAGCTGGTAAACTGGCTGGAATTTCTGGAAGTTGTAGGCCAAAACACCTGGGGACCCACAGGTTAAGAACCACTGGTCTAGGGGTTTTTAAGCACTTCAGGGAACATACTTTGGTGGCTCTAGGGCTGTTCTTTCTCCATCCCTGTTATCTGTCTGCCTGGAAGAAAATCCCATCCAACTGAATACATGTGAATAGGACATATTTCCCATTTCTGCATGGATGAGTACACGATTCACTATTTATGTTCATTTTCTTTCTGTATATGTTCATTCATAAGTCTGTTGCACCTCATGTCCCATTATTGTGTAAATGCGTAAAAATAAACACTACTATTTAAAATTTAAATAATGCTATTTCACTTTAGAATGCATTTTATCTCAACCCATTAAATGCATTTTGATGTTTGGTTGTTGTTGTTTTTGCAGAGAACTGCATTGTTGGAATATGTTTTTTGCTGATATGGTAGCTTACAATTAGTATGGTTTATCTTTCACAACATTCCTCTTAGTTATATCATATTTATTTGTCAATTGATCTTAATAAGAGAAATAAAAGGGAAATAGAGATGCTGAACTATATAGGGCAATCTGCTTCCTACTGTCCTTATTTTCCACTATGGATTCTGATTAGTTTTACAGAAATAAGAGATTGTCTTTTTTCTCTCTATGGCTTTAGGGTGTTTTTTTGTTTTACTCGGGACTAAGAAATCACTGAAGAAGACTGAAATACAAACTCAATTTGAACTAACACTTGAGTCTGCATTATGAATTTCTCACAGTGTGCAGTTTTGGGTTGTCAGATCCAGTTTAACAACTTCTACAAAGGAGAGTTACAAATTGTTCATGATTTCCCTCACAGATATATTAGCGGTCTTCAAGTAGAGACATTTTAACTGTTCAAAATGTCTTCTTTAATATCTGTTCCAGACAGGAAGAGAAAAAACTTGTTACAACCTTGGCCTTGGTTTGACTCATGCAAAGAATTAATGGATTCACTTTTACTTCCCTTTCTTGAAGGTGATAGGTGTTCCTGCCGTTACATAACCACATCCTTGCTATCTTCTGCATAAAAAACCTTTAAATATTGTATATCATGAAATATTCTATATCCTGTTACATTCTTTCCAAATCGAATGCCAATCCTTTAGTGTGTGCAAGAACATTAACACATAAAAAAATCTGCCATGTCGAAACCCCCAGTTAAAATGGCAACCTATGAGACTGGCTCAATATAGTAAAATTCTGACAGAGAAAACAACTATTGTAAAATTAAGGTTTTTTAATCTGCCATAAGTGCTTCATTCTCATTGTTGCCTCACTGAAATGGCTGTCATTTTTGAAAACCAGTTGAAATTATAACTGCTGCATCATAAATTTGAGGGGGAGAAGGAGGGGATGGCAGCCTTTTAAAGATGTGTTTTCCAAGGAAAATGAATAATTATGCTTTAATGGCACCATTTAAGACAGTAAACAAGATCTACACCAGTTGTTGATATGACGACATCTTTCATAAATTTATGCTTGGAGTACGGCCCTAGCCAACAATCTTTAATACCTATTTGGAATAAAACCAAGCGCAAGTATCAAACTGTTTGTACCCTCTCCAGTTTAATGAATGAGTCAAATCCTTCCTAAATACCGTCAGACTGTTTTTTATCCCTCTGCTTCACAACATTTTTCTAATTGTTTTTCTGGGGGTTTCTTTTACAAATAAATGTTTTTATATGTGAAGTGCAATTGAGATGATAGGTGATAGACCAAACAAGTCAAATTGACATGACTGCTCTAACTAGGATAATTTTTGCCTAAAAGATTCTTGAAGTAGTTGTGCAATGGGTTTTTTCCTTGATGCCCAAGTGATGCTGTAGACAAAAATAAATTTTACCATGCTACTTCTATTGTGTTTGGCCACTTCTCTCTCTGCCGTACAAATTTACAAATTGTTACTGTATTGTGCTTTGTCTGGAGCATTTCTGAGCATAAATCCTCTTTCCAGTTCAAGTTAAGAGTTGGTATTGTCTGCACATTGCCCCATTCGCTGCCAGTCTACTTCCAGACAGCTTCAAGTGCTGGTTATCCTTGTTAGAATATGGAGCAGCCTAGTATTTGATGCCTACACGGCACTTTAAATATTTTAGGTCTAAATGGCCGGCTATACGTGGAGTTCGTTTTCAAAATGTACCAAATCTTTTTAAAAAATGAAAAATGAGTTATAGGTGGCAGCACTTGGTTGATCAGGAGTATAATATTATTTACAGATCAAAACTATGAAGATGTATCAGATCAGTGTATTGTCAAAGGCTTTCATGGCTGGAACCACTGGGTTGTTGTAGGTTTTTCTGGCTGTACGGACATGTTCTAATAGCATTCTATCCTCACAGCCTCTGAGGATGCCTGCCATAGATGCAGGCAAAATGTCAGTAGAGAATGGTTCTAGAACATGGCCATATAGCCTGAAAAACCAACAACAACCCAGTCTATCAAATCAGTTTGGCACAGGGCTTGAAAAATTGTATTTGATAACAAAAGAATGCATATCCTCAGCACTTTTTATTCCGATACAATTTGTTCAAATGGATTTGGTACTTTTGGAAACAAGCTCCACATATCTGTCCATTAGGAAGTGCCTGTTAAAGTTCTACTTCTGTTGTCTTTTCCATGGCAAATAGGATGCAGGGGCAATATGGAGAAAGACATGCTTATGACATAGCATACGAACTCTGAAATCATCTCAATGACTGTTGCCATGGGATGTCTTTAGCTAATTTAAGGCACTAGTGCAGATGCATCTCCTTGGTGACCTCATCACCATAGAGAATGAATCCACTTTAAATTCTGTGGTTTGAAGTTAGCTTCACTAAACTACCAACCCCAGAATTCTGCAGGAGGCAGAAACCAGATTTAAAGTGGATTCATTCTCTAGTGTGATGAAGTAGTATATGTCTAGTTTTTTAAAAACAGATTTCAATGCATGGATGGTTGTGACCTAATTTTCCAATGTTTATTAAAAACCATGCATATGTTGCTACTTATTGATGACATTTCTTTGCTTGCTGTATAGTTCGATAAATTGTTTAGTGTGTGTTTGTTTCAATAACTTAAAACAGACAATTCTTTTCAGAGCTTTTAAATATGATGTTCCATACATTCCTGCAAGTCCATATTTCAATTACATTTCAGAGGAGTCTTGTTGAAAGTAGTAGCTTAATTTATCTAGAAATTATTGTAAGAATTCTAATATATGGCCATTTTCTGACAGAACCGCTTTTGACTATTCCTTGCCTAAGAAGATATTTTGAATTTCATGGGGTTGTCATAAGTCAACAAGGGAGGCATATATACACAGAGACATTCATAACCAACCTTGAGGTGATGCTATAAGCTACAATTCTCTACAATGCTCAAACAAATTAAATCTTCTCTTATCAATCACTTTTCACCCTTTCAGTTAATCCCCTGGAGGCAACATGGTAACATTGAAAAAACTGAAGTGCCATATTAAAGAAAGCACAAGATACAGTATGCCTTCTTCTTTCTTTCCAGTTTATCCCTTTCCATACACCAAGAGAGAGAGAGAGAGAGAGAGAGAGAGATGTCGCAATTAAGGCCACTTCTACTTAAAAATATTTGAGTAGCTGGACCTTGCCAGGTTCCAAAATTTGTGGATGCTAAAGTTCCATTATATACAATGCCATGGTGAAAAGGTGTTTCATATATATGAAATCACAAAATGAAAGTTTGCTTTTGGGGATATATGTCTATCTATATACACAATAAAAGTAAAAATATATGTGTGTATGTGACTGGGGGTGCTCACTTCCACAGACAAACTCCCACTTTCACAAACAGCTTTAACCCACATTGCTGAGAAGCCACCAAAAGTCCTCCCTCCAATGACTCGTATGCCATGAACATATAGCCCAACCCCTGCCAATGTCCTCCCCAAACATCATACTGCCCACTACCCAAGGAACACTTTCATTTGGGGACTATTTCATATTAGATTTTATGTGTTTCCTCCACCACAGATATCCCAGTGTTTCTTACTCTCTCCGTTGGTGTGGAATTTGTATGATCTTGCCCATTGCCTCTCCTTTTATCCTTTCCTGTTCTTTTCAACTCTGTCTGCACAACAAACAGAGCAGAAATAATTAGCAACTAAACATACTGAAAGAGTTTGGAGGATTGACTCCACATGATGGAAGTTATAGTTCACCCTGCATCAAATCAGAGCACTATGACCCCTACTGACAATGGACCTGGACCACATTTGGCACGCAGAACCCCCATGACCAACTTCTTTATGTAGGATCTTGGCCAACGTTTGTGGGACTTAGAAGTAAAACTAAAAGTTGCAAGGTCTGTTGCACCACTAACAAGGAAACCTTACAAAATTTTGGATACATTGTTTGAAGTTTTCTAGATAGGATTATGAAATTGGCACCTTTAAAATGCCTCAAAGCATAAGTAAATATTTCCCCACATATCTATTTTCTATAGCAATCCTTAGTGAAAGGGAGCAAAAAAGTGACTTCTAATCAGTAAAGGTTTGCTTGGATAAAGGCTCACACAATGGAAAAAATGGAAGTTTATATGCTAATTTTATTATTCTGTACAGTGCCGTTATCATAAAGTGTACACTTTAGGTAAATATTTTCTGTTTTGTTTGAGTTTGTGAATTTAAACAAGCTAAATCTATTATCTAAGCTTCACATGTACCGTATATTATTTTTCTTTTATCCATTTCCCCAATTTCTTAGAAAGTATACATCTATTTCAATTCTCTCTTTTAAAAGTGCTTTTGTTTTCATTCTTTCAAAGAGTGAAAAAGTCATTTTATATCAGATCACCACAATCTTTCCAGAACTGTAGAGAACACAAAATGTGTATTGGACATTTTTGTTCTCCAGGCTAACCTTTAGATTCAGACAGACTTTTGAAAATGCCCTGATTGGACATCACTTTCTTGCAAAATGACTTGACTTTTCAAGTTTGAAGGTTGCTTGTAATTTGAACATGGGTGGCATGACATATTTCCCATCACTTTCTCAGGACAGGAAGGAGAGAATGGCAAAATTAAAAAGCTCACTCCTATTTCTTTTCTTAGATTTTTTTGTGATGCTAAATTTGTTGTGCATTATTTCCTTGTTAGATTGCAGATTATGCGGGTAGTGGTTTGACCTGGATAAATAAACATAGCATTGTTCACATTTCTAAAGTGCAGTGTTTAAAATATATGTATTTTCAAGGAATTTTTCATTGAATACAGGTAGCTTTGTATATAACTCTCAAAATAAATATTTCAAATGTCACATTTTTGAATGTATACATTATAGTGCATGTTTAAAATCCCAATATTGGAAAAGTATGGATTTCAAAATAAAATTTCCGACAAGGCTGGTCATTTCTGCCACTTTTGGCTTTCTTGTCTTACAACCATGGCTGTTCCTCCTATCTGCCATAACACTTAGTATACGTAAATTCTCCTGCTACTTTTTAGTTCCATAAGCTTTATTCTGAAGGATCCTCCTCTGCAGATCAACTTCAGGGCATTGACTGATTCAGCAGGTCTCAACTGAATGCAGGGCCAACCCTAGGTAATTTTCAAGTGTAAGCAAACCGTATTTTGCCCCCCCCCAACCAATCACTGAAAAATAAAAGATAGAGGTGAATAAAAGAGTTACCTTACAAACCAGAACTTTACTTACAACATTATGTTGATATAGCTACGTTACATAGAATTAACAGAAATCAACTTTTTTAAGACTGCAAATATTTTATTAAACTTGGCAACAATTTTAAGTTTGTTGTTATTTTTGGTCTACAAGTTTCCTGGTCATGTTGTCTCTTCAGAAGATTTTTCAGACTTTGGGCTTGCTAATAACAGAGAAGTGCAGTGCAGAAGGGGCCTCAGGGTGCATCTACATTGTAGAATGAATGCAGTTTGGCACCACTTGAATAGCCATAGCTAAAAGATATGTAATCAAGCAAGTAGTCTGTTTACAAATCCCAGGATTCCATAGCATGGAGCCATGTCAGTTGAAGTACCAAACTACTTCAACCTGATACTGCTTGATTGAACCACCACAACTCAATGGTCTGGAATCATGGCCCTTGTAATTTGGGGAGGCACCAGCACTCTTTGGCAGAAAACACCAAAGACCTTATAAAACTACAACTCCTGTCATGCTGAAGGAAGCACATATTAGGAAGGGGCTTATTAAGAATCTGACTTTCTGCAGAAAAAAGCAATTGTCAGAAGAGAGATAAGCATCTAAGTAGAGAATATGCTTTAGAGGCTAAAAGGTCAGAGTGTGGGCCCCCTTTCCTTATCGAAACCGCAGACACTTAAAATTAGATTTCATAAATAGAACAAATTGTGGTTTCGATAACATGATGCTTGTTGCAGATGTGCAAAGAGGTGCTTTCCATGTAAAAAGGTCAAATGACAGACAAGGGGAATTTCCACCCTGTGTATATAAGGTATTTGCTTTGGTCAAGGAAGGGGCGGCAGTCCTTGTAAGGTGTGGCCACCTGTGTGTGTGCCTACAACTGTCCGTCTCTTTCATGCGCATGAATGAATAAACCTTGTTTTTTGATCTTCTCCAATGGGATTGTTTCATTTCTTTTGTACCTCCCAGGCCTTGGACTTAGTAAGACCCAAAATTAGGGTCTCTAACAATGCCATACCACTGAATCATGACAGTGAAAAGGTCTTCTCTGGGCCCTTCCACAAAGCCATATAACCCAGAACATCAAGGTGGAAAATCCCACAATATCCGCTTTGAAGTGGGTTATCCAAGTCCACACTGCCATTTATTCAAGCTTTAAGCAAATAATGTGGGAATTCATTCAGCGGTAGAAGGGGCCTGAGTTATCTGAGCCCCCTTCCATACAGCTGTATAAAATCCAAATTGAAGTGGATTATCTGACAGTGTGGATTCAGATAACCCAATTCAAAGCGAATATTGTGGATGACCTGCCTTGATATTCTGGGTTGTATTGCTGTGTGGAAAGGCCCTGAGACCACACAGCTGCATAAAATCCAAAGTGAAGTGGACCATCTGGTTGTGTGGACTCAGATGACCCAGTTCAAAGCTGATAATGTGGGATTTCATTCAGTTGTGTGGAAGGGGCATGACTTATCTGAGCCCTCTTCCATACAGCTGTATAAAATCCAAATTGAAGTGGATTATCTAGCAGTGTGGATTCAGATAACCCAATTCAAAGAAGATTTTGTGGATGACCTGCCTTGATATTCTGGGTTGTATTGCTGTGTGGAAAGGACCTGAGTCCACATTACCATAAATTCCAGTTCAAAGCAGATGTGGGATTTCATTCAGCATTGTGGAAGGGGCCTTAGTTATCTGAGCTCCCTTCCATACAGCTGTATAAAATCCACATTGAAATGGATTATCTGGCAGTGTAGATTCAGATAACGCAGTTCAAAGCAGATATTGTGGATGACCTGTCTTGATATTCTGGGTTGTATTGCTGTGTGGAAAGGCCCTGAGTCCACACAGCTGCATAAAATCCAAATTGAAGTGGATTATCTGGCTGTGTGGACTCAAGATAACCCAGTTCAAAGCAGATAATGTGGGATTTCATTCAGCATGTGGAAGGGGCCTGGATTACTTGAGGCCCCTTACATACAGCTGTTTAAAATCCACACTGAAGTGGATTATCTGGCAATGTATACTCAGATAACCCAGTTCAAAGCAGATATTGTGGATGATCTGCCTTGATATTATGGATTATATGGCTATGTGGAAGGGGCCCTGAGTCCACACTGCCATATATTCCAGTTCAAAGCAGAAAATGTGGGAAGAAGGTGAGGTAGAAGAGGAGGAGGAAGCACCGACTGCTTGGTCTCGCAGCCTCTCTCCCATAGCGCCCAGCTTCTTTATGTCTTCTCCCTTCCTGTGCCTGGCTTCTTTTTCAATCCCTGTGAGGCCTTGGGAGGCGGCCTTGGCCTCATGCCACAGTAGGAGGTGGAGAAAAGGGAGAAGGAAGAAGAAAGCGGGAGAGAGGCAGGGCTGATGGAAAAGGCCTCAGAGCAGGAAAGGAGCAGAGCACCCCTCGGCTTTTGGTGCTATACGCAAATGCATAACTTGCCTATTGACTCAGCTGACTGCATGCTATCTGTTGCCAAAACAAGCGAGTCATGAACAGGGAGCAGGAGGCAGGATGCCTTCTGCTGTTCCATCACCCCAGAGCACGATCCAGTAGTGACCAATGTTTTACCCTGAATGATACATCAGTGAGAATTTATTTCCATTCAGGTTCAGCTGCCAGAAGCAACTACCTAGCCACCTAATGGGACATCTAGTCCTGGAAGACTGTTCATAACTAATGGGGTGGGGTAGTGGGAGAAGAGAAAGAAAACTCCACATAATGAATAGTTTGAAATGTTAGTATACTAGAAAATAGAAAAACTGTTAGTGTGCTGTTGCACCCAAACTGCTTTTATTGTCTCTTTGGCATTAATGTGTCTTAATGCTCAGTCAGCTTGGGGGATACTGTATTGACTTCTTTTGGAACAAGGAACCCCACAGAATTAATGTCCATGATGTTGTTTCGAGAAAAAAGTAATGATTTATTAACAGACCTTGCGTCTAACTCCACCCAGGCACTACCTTGATTTCCCCACAACAATGTTCATATTTAAAACTTGAAAGGTAACTTAATGATTCTGAAGCTGCCCGATTTAGTTGTTTCTGAGGAGAATAGATGACAGTTCATGTTGCTCTAAGGCCCCTTCCACACAGCTGAATAAAATCCCAGATTATCTGCTTTGAACTAGAAAATCCCATAATATCTGATTTCAACTATAATATATGGCAGTGTGGACTCATATATTCCAGATCAATGAGGTATTGCGAGATTTTCTGTCTTGGTATTTTTTGTTATATGGCTGTGTGAAAGGACCTTCAGTCTCTGGTATAGGGGTCTCTAATGCATCCAATACCCAAGGCGTAAACCAGTCGTTTAGCTAATTGTTTGAAGTACTGGTTGTAGTGGTAACTGGTCTGAAGTAACTGGTTATAGGTAATATAACTGTTTACAAGTACAACTGGTTTTATAATATTGACTTGAAATGGCTTATCAAAGCCTGAATCTCTTGGACCAACTGCCTCAAGGACTCCCTGGTGGTCTATGATCTAAAATGGCTTCTTTACCTCAGGTAAAGGGGTGTGGCAAACTAACTGACACAAAACGGTTCCATTTTACTCAGGCAAATGCCCCCCCCAAAAAAATGGCTGACACATTTTTTCCTAAACTCCATCCTCGCAAAAACTAATATAAAAGTAATTGCTTTAAAACTATGGGCAAGGAAGCCAGACAAAGGGATCTGGAACTGGTGCAGTTCCAGCACAATTAGGAACTATTATTATATTATATTATATTGCATATCATGAATTTTGACTGAAATTCTGCATGCTACCTCAGTACTTCTTAAACTTTTTCTACTCACAACCCCTTTCTGCCCAATACATTTTTATGTGACCCTGGAATATATAGGTATATAAAATAGGAATTAAATTAAACATCTACTGATAAGATGTTCTTCCTAGACAAGAATTGTTGCTAGAAGATTCATGTAATGCTGAAAACAGCCTCTAAGGTGTGGTTCAGAAACCTTTTACTTTTGCAAAAATTTTCATAACCCCAACATTGAGCTAAGGGAGCCCCATTTGTGGTCTGGATTTACAGTTTAAGAACCAATAATATTTATGACCATATGGTCTGTAAAGACCACAGCAATTCTGAGAGAGAAATTGTAATTCAGTGGCAGAATAATTAGGTACCTTCAAGTTGCCTGTCAATGTATATCTTCATGAATTTCTTAAGAAAGGAATATCAGAAGTGTTTCTTTCTCTGAAACATTGCATACAGCTCTGATACTGCCACTTGTTGTTGTTATGTTTATTTGTATTCCACGTTTTCTCTCCTCCAGGAGACTCAAAGTGGCTTACATTAAAAGCATTTCAATACAATTTAAAGTCTACAAATCTACAAACATTAAAACAGAATTAAATATCAATAATTTTAAAAATTCACAGTTAAAATCCATAAAATATATGCAAAGCTAAAAATCACAGCATCCCCAATGTGATCTTAAAAGCCTTCTTTAAAAGTAAACCTGAATACAAAAGGATTTAGCCTGCCACTGGAAGGACAGCAAGGAGGGGTTCATTCTGGCTTCCCTGGGCAGGTTGTTCCACCGTTGAGGGGCAGCTATCAGGAAGGAAGGCCCATTCTTTCATTCCCACCAACCGAGCCTGAGATGGAGACCAAGAGAAGAGACTGTCCTGAAGATCTCAAGGCCTGGTCAAGCTTATACAAGGAGATGTGGTCAGCCAAATAGCCAGGACTTGAGCTATATAGAGCTTTAAATGTTATAACCAGCAATTTGAATTGTGCTCAGAGTCAACCTGGCGGCTAGTGGAGCTTTTACAACAGAGGGATTGTCCACTCCCTGCAGCCAGCAATAGTTAGCAACCTGGATGAAGGTCTTTGGACCATCTGAAGTTTCCGAACACTCTTCAGAGCAGCTCCATGTAGAGTAATCCAGATGGGATGTAACTAAAGCATGTACTATCGTTGCCAGATCTGGCTTCTCGGGGAACAGAAATCATGTGAAAGATTTTTATCTGATGCCCTAGAGAACTGCTTCCAGCCAAGTAATCAGCAAGGATGATGAACAGATGGATTAATCTTGTAATTGATGGCTTCCTCATGCTTTTGTGGTGGGCTGCTGAAAGCATTCCACACAGTACCATATATAGCAAAGAATTTTCTCAAACCACCACTGGGATGACAGCTACACAGATGGTGAGATCTGATACAGGTTAACCATACAATTGGGTTAAGGACTATAATGTTCTATGATCAAAATATACTTTCTAAGGTACATTTTAAAGGTAAAATTTAAAATGGTTAAGGACATTATAGAAGAAACCTTTATTCATCAGCTTGCATAAATGCTAATGGCACTAAATATTAGAAGTGTCTGAAATGCCAGATATCCATATCATTTTGAAATACGAAATTCAGATGCGTCCCATTTCATTTCGTGATTTGAAAAATTCAGAAGGAGGCATTTTGTTTTAAATCTAAAATTTTATTTTTATTTCATCTTGTTATTCTGCCCATTGGTGCAACAGGAAAACTTCTGTGGCTCATTTCTCCATCGTTTATATTGCTATCAGGATTAAACCTGCTACACTTGTATGACACGTTTACAATTGTAAGCTCCCCAAGTTTCAAAACATTTCACTCATCCACTGTCCTGTGTGATTTTATTTATTTATTTATTTATTTATTTATTTATTTATGCTTCACATTTATAGACTGCCACTCCCCGAAGGCTCGAAGCGGTTTACAATAATATGCATAAATACAATCCGACATAGAATACACATATAATTACCAACATATTATATAACATTAAATTATAATAAATACAAGAAGGTGGAGGTGAACTAAGGGTTGCGTATCAGGTGGGATCGATAGTCAGTTTAGTCAGTTTAGGGGCTGTAGGTAAGGTTAGGGACCGATCAGCCCTATTTTTAAAAAGTTTTTATGAGTAACATTTTAAAAAAGAAAACTATTCTCTTGAATTTCTCTACAATGACACAACATAACCAGGGCATCATTCTTCTGAAGTTTAAAAAAAATGGAAATAATTGTACATCCACTAATTGTTAGGAATTTTTTTTAAAAAAAATTACAAATATATATTTTTTAAATTAAGAGGTAGCCTATTCAATTTCTCCACAGCGACAAAATATGAGTAGGGCATAATTCCTGCCAAGTTTCAGAAAGACTTGGTCATTCACTGATTTTAAGCATTTTTTCCATTTTGAATTATAAGTACAATTCATTAATACAAATTTATACAAATGTATATGTCTTGTGAATTGACACCAAATTTTTGCACACCTCAACTAAATGTGCACTTTTCTCGGTATTTTTTCAATATTAATGTGGCCCTGAAATTGCACAAACCAAATTATATGGTTTACGGTGCTACATGAAATCCCCTTTGCCTCATTGTTCAGATCAGCATAAAATTTTTGTTAGGTTCCAAGAAATTACAATTATATATGACCCAAAAGTGCTTTCTGGACCCAAGAGATTTTTCTGGTTACAGAAAAAAGGAAGGGAAAGAAAAGAGTGTATAGTTTCAAACATTATGACATGTAGTGTATTTCATGTTAAACTATAGTAAGTGATTCTAAACTATATGTAGTGACCTCATCACATAGATGAGGTCCCACAGGGTGATTTCCCACCCTCTGTGGTGAATTGGCAGGGCAGTGGGGCAATCCCATGCCCCACCTCACCCACAACTATGCTTTCCCATCCCATATGGGGGGGGGGGTGCCACTGCGTGGACTTTCCCCACGCTAGTATCGTGATTCCCAACAGAGCACAGGGAAGCTCCCATGTTCCATGAGAAGTGTCCTACCATGCTGTCAGGTTGCAACCTGACATGGAGTCATGCCGGAAGTTGCCATACATTGTATGATGGCATCTGGCAGGCTTAAAGAAGGAAGTGTCCTGGCAACAAGCAAGGACACTAAATTCACCTTGTGCGATGAGGTAGGTAAATGCACAACATAGTATATGCCCACTTTATATAAATCTGTGCCTTCTTTGTTGCCGACTTTTGCAATGAAAAAGTGACCCCTTGATTTTGAACAACGGCTCTGGGGAGCTTAAAAACAGAATGTTAAAGAATAATCCCTTTTCTGTTTGTTACTAGACTTTAAATTATAGTTGACATGACTGTGGTAAATTTCAGTTCTCAGGTATATACTGTTTCCTGACATAACCTCATAACTATTGGGATTTTTATCTTTCGTGAAACTTCAGTGTTTATAAAATAGTCACAGATGTAGCCATATACAAAATTACATTCAGAATGATGTGTCCATATGCTTATCCTTGTACAGAAAGTGTGACTCAGTGGAATTGAATTCTTAGTGGGCAAAGACTAAATATTTTAAAGTTTTTCTTGCTTTTAAAAGGTTGGTCATAGACATTTGTTTGGCATGATATGTAGTTAAACCTCTATTATACACATGGGGATTTAAATTGATATTTGCCAAAGGATGAAAGCTTTATAAACTTCTCACAAGTGAATTTATGCTCTGCATTAAACCACCTCCTAATGCAGTCTATGTTTGCCTAAATCTTTCTTCTACTTGAGAAATGCATAATTATTCATTTATTAGCAATCCCCATGCATTTTTAAAAGCTATATTGTGTTTTCAAGAAACCTAATATGCACTTACAGAATAATTTACACTGTCATTATCAGAATTCAGGATGTGAGGGTGCAGTATTCTAGTTTTGGCTTCTGGCGACTGCTTTCTTATCACTGGTTCTGCTAGACCCAGATTGTAGGCAACTATAGTTTGGATGCGGGCTGTTTGCAAGTGTGCTTGAATAATGCCTTGTGATACCTTGATTCTTTTTCATGCAGTCACTTTTCCAGTTTTTTTTCCAACAAAATAAAATCATATATCAAAGTACTAGTTACATTAAAAAAAATTAATACTGGTAATAAAGCTAAAGGGCAATTATGGAATTAGTGCCTTGAAGATAATCTTTTAATATGTGGAATTACACAAGAAATATATTAATTGAATTAATAAGATTTCTATCGTAGTACATATTAAAGGCAATTTGAAATGGGAAAAGATATTAACTTTTTCATATGATTTTTCAGGCAATAAAGGGTTTGCCCTCTTTAGACAAAATCCACTCTACGTGAGTCAGGGTTCTTTCTGAGAATATTTTTTGTTTATAGGGACATCTATGCATGTTACTCCCATTAAAAAACCTCTAAACTTAGCAGGGCATTATACTGTATCTTCCCTGTGGGTAGGAAAAACTTTGCTGACCCACTTCTAAAATTGTAGCATAGCTATTAAAATATGTCCAGTAGAGGGAGGGCTTCAGTTCACACAGACTAAAGACCACGTTTCCAGCTGGCATAGTATAGTGGAAACCCTATCACAGGGTTTTCTTTCTTGACAGGTTTTGTCCAAGAAAGGCTTTGCCTTCCTCTGAGGGTGAGAGAATATGACTTTGCCCAAGGCCATCCAATGAGTTTCCAAGGCTGGGCATTTGAATCCTTTTCTCCATAGTTTAGTGCACAAAGAGCTGCACCACACTAGGTTTTCCATTATTGGAACTAGTTCAAATAAAAGTTTGGATATATTGCACTATGCATATTTTTACTGTCTAGCCCTTAATTATTTATTTGAGAAGGAAAAAGGCTGCAGGATTTTCATTATTGTTATAATGTTGCTCGAGGATGTTTTAGTACATTTGCTGGCATTGTCAGATAGATGGATATGAAATACAGATATGCAATTAATATAGTCACTGTACTTCCTTATAGACGTGAATGAATGTGAAGTTGAACCCTGCAAGAATGGTGGCATCTGTACAGATCTGGTGGCCAACTATTCCTGTGAATGTCCTGGGGAATTCATGGGAAGGAACTGCCAGTACAGTAAGTATGCTTTATGCAGCATCGATTTAAATTGCATTTGCAAAATAAGTGTAACCTACTAAAGTTTAATAAGATGCAAAGTTATTTGTATTAACGTGATATACAGGATATGCAATGTCATCTATCCAGACTTTAGATTGATGCCTGTGATCCTAGATAAATACTTTGTTAAAGGGTGCTCTCATTTTAAATCTCTCACCATCTTGCAACTAAATTGCAGCAGAGATCAGAAGATTCTGTTCTTTGTTGTCCTTCCCATTCACTCCACTGAACTTTTCAGTCTTCCTGATTTCCAGTTTAAATAAGAGATTTATATTCCACAGCAGACATGGAACATATTCAGTGGCCTTGACTTTTATTTTCTTTAGCTCATTTGCATCTTATTTCAGAGTTGAAAGGAAAGCAGGGCATAAAGAAAAATATGTTTCGGACAGAATTTTGTTAGGGGCATACACACATAAAACAGTCCCTTATGCTTGCAGATGCTCTTTTGTAGATCCTGCAGGGCTTGGTACTCCCTTCTTCCCTCTATAACAACCAAAGTCCCTTCACTGACTTTTTGTAAAGCCCTTCAAACCACCCTGCATGGGTGTTTTGTATGATGAAGACAGGGTTGGAAAAACATTTAGCCATGTCACTGTAGCACGGTAATAACATCAGCATTGAGATCTCTAGGAATCTCAGCACTTTTGTAATCATTGACTATGAGGATTTAGCCAGATGCTTCTCCCATCCTGCCTGCTTACTGTGGCTTCGGGTAACATCAGGGGGGTGATGTATAGTTCAGATATTTACATTACACTGGGAGAATCTTGGAGTGAGACCATAAATGTGTGCATTGATAACATGTTGCCCCCAAGTCCCCTAAACTACTTAATTTTAATTTGATCATACATTGTGAGTGGGCAACTGCAGGCCATCTCATTCCCATACAGCAAGTGCAACTATCTCAGTTTTCCACTGTACTCCATATTGGCACTGTTGGATAGGAATTCTAGAAGCTGCAGTTCAATATTTTTATAATTTGAAAAAAACCTATAATTTGGAGGAAAAAAACATGAACTAATTCCTATGCACACTGCACTGTCACGATCACGGACTTACCGGCCCCTTAATCACACACACAGAGACGTACTGAAGGCTAACTACTTTATTGAGTAAATACAGTTCAAAGATATTGTCCAGTAATGATGAAAAAGCAATCCAAAAGGTTTGAAGTATCAATGCCCAAAAGAACTTAGCAATAGGCAAAAGGCTTAGCAAGACACCACAATGCTGTGGCCAGGAACAAGGCAAGGCTTCCCAAAGCTTTGGGACAGGAACAAAGGCAAGGCTTGATGACCACTAGCTAACCAGCTCGTGATCCCTAACTCCGTCTCACGCCTATCCAGTAGCGACGTGGCCGGAGAACTGAGGATGCGTTCCCACGGATCCTATACTTAATCCTTCGGCTGAGGCCCCCGCCGCTCTAGGCTTCTTCGTCTCCAATCTCCGCTCACAGACCTCGGTCGGTCTAGGACCCTAGACCAAGCCCTCCTGGTAGACTCGATGTCCCGTCTCCTATCAAAAGTTCGACCTTGCCTCTCAGCAGCTGTGTCGCTATCTTCCTGAGAACTTTCCTCCCTAGCACTTTCCCACTCGGCTTCGTCCATGTTTTCACTTTCAAGCTCTTGGGAATTCCTCCCCCCCGGGGTGTTCATAACTCCCTTCGCTGCTTCCCATCTCCACCTGGTGATCGGAATCTATGCTAGGCCCAAACATCATCTCATCCCATGCCAAGCTCTCTGCGGGCGAACGAGGCCCATCCGAAGGGCCCTGTGCTTCACCCCAGTCATCTAGCTCATCCTCTGAATCCACATCTGCTGCTGCAGGCCCTAATGCTAATGGAACCCCAGGACCTATTCCCTGCCCTCCAGGCACAAACGAGAACTGCTGTGCTACATGCACATACATGAAATAACAATATTTAAAATGAAGACCACTTTCAACCAACATAAACTTACCAGTATTTCAATGCGAAATGTAGGTCTGCTTTTGATTGATAAGATAGTCAACTTAATTAGAATTGTTGTTGCGTGCCTTCAAGTCACACAAGTTTAGGGCGGGGCTGGGTAAATGACCTTGGAGGTCCACATCGGCCCACGATCCTTAATTTGGGGAGCCCTGATTTAGATCATCCAGCTCAGAAGGAGGGCATAGAAGCTCAGCAGTGCTAAGAATATGGACCCAAGTTCTGGTGCAGCACCCAACCACTACACCATATTAGCTGTTGAGGCCTTTTCAGATAAAAAGCATTGAAACTTCATTTAGGGAGCTACTCACATTAATCCCCAAGTACTTTACCTACATTTTAGCATATATTTGAGTTCTATAAACATAAACTAGCTTTGGCAGAGTTCATATTAAAATGTTCAGATTTAGTCACAGGGCAACATTATTCCTGCAAACTCTAGCACAAATGTAAGTAGGTCCTTGCTTTCTTCCACAAGAGTTTACTACGCCATAACACCTAATTAAGTAGTTACACATTGTAATTACAAAGCCTAATTGCATCATTGAACATATTTACAATTATTATGTAATTGAAAGCTGTCACACTAATTATGTAAATCTATGATTACTGATTACACCTACCTCTGGTTAAACTAACGATTTCCCATGGTATTCTCAGAATTCTTAAAATATGTGCCTTTAAAGTCAGAAAAAATGTTATTTTCTCTCTCTACTTTGAAGTTAAGGACCTCATCACATTGCTGAAAATAAGTGTCCTAGGATGCTTAGACCTTTCTTTGGGGACGGAGCCCCATAGCAGCCATCACACACATCATGTGACTTTTGGCCCCCCAACCAGTGTGAAAGTGTCACTGGACGTTTTCCCCACAATATGGGAGGCTTATTTCCTAGAAAGTTTTTATACCTGTTCATTAATCTGAGCTAATGATTCTTGGTCAGGTTGATTCTCTAAAGTTTAATATACAACACATATAAAACCACTTCACCTATGTAAAAGGAGTTTTCTGAATGGCTGAACTTTGACCCCCTGGTCATACAGTGGCAGTGAATAAATATACAGCTATCATCACTGGGAAGGGTAATACTGCTGGCTCTAATCCTATTTAACTTGGCTGTGGGGTGATAAAAGGCTTAGAGCCAAAGTGCTCTGAGAAATTGGCTTAAATAAAGTGTTCTGAGAAGATGGTTTGAGAAGCTGGCTTCTTTCTATGCCAGAGGAAAGGCAGTTGTTCAAGTCAGACTTTCCAAAACACCTGACTTCAAGGGCATCAAGGCTATATGGAACCAACAGCCTCCCATTTTCTACCAGGACCTGTCTTTTTTAAAAAAAATTAAGTCTTTATTCTACCAGGACCTGTCTTGATGAGAAGTTCTCTTCATGATACCTGCAGTCTTTTTCCATTGTTGGCATGATACCACAAAACACTTTGGTTGGTGTTGATGCAGACCATCATAGAACCGATCTGTGGTAACATGGGGCAAGGCCACTTTACGTTGGGGGAAAATGTCTACAGTCTGGCACACAAATAAAATTGGCTACAACTGTCTCTACTACCACCCCAAAACTGAAAAATAGCTTTTCATAA
This sequence comes from Anolis apletophallus, assembly GCA_030556195.1. NCBI lineage: Eukaryota > Metazoa > Chordata > Lepidosauria > Squamata > Anolidae > Anolis > Anolis apletophallus. The sequence continues at coordinate 50,953,569 of JARBWK010000006.1, read as the reverse complement.
ATGAAATACTGCATATACACAAAGACACAGATGCACACACACATTCTCTTACCACAAGAACCAGAGAAACCCTAAGAACCAAGTCCCCACTTTGGTTTCTGTGAACCTAGTATGACTGTGACTGAGGTCAAGTATGACATCAACTAGAAAAAGAAACTTGGTTTGAAACATATTGAAGTCTAAGAACAGACTTTATTTGCCTTTGTAGCAACAGAAGGGGGTGGAAGTATATTTGGAATTAAAGTGGGTTGTGGATTTCAGGTAACTGATTGATGGATATAATTTTTGAATGCTCTCCCACCATTCCTAAGAATAGAAAAGGAGTGCTTTATAAAGAAATTTTCTAGATTATCATCCACTAATGTGTCTCAAGCAGGCAGAGGAAGGTGGGGAAGGAGGAGGAGGAAAACACCACAGTAAAACAATGAAGCAGAGCATTCAAAATTGTGAAATAGGTCTGCCATTTTCTCTTCTGCCTGTTCTTCTGGATGCATATTATCTAATAGGATTCTAGAATAAAACTTGTCATTGCATGTATACCGATTCTAATATTTCAATAAGAATAATAACACTGGATTATAGGGTTTTATATTGTTCTGTGAAAGATAAAGATATTTGCAGATATTTAGCAGATCTTGTTAGGCAGGATTACGACTAATGATCCAATTCCCAAAGCATTCTGCCAGCACAAGTCTCACTTCAGTGAAGTACTTCACAGCAGCAGTGCACATTATGTTGTTTTCTATTGTAATTATTCTGAGTAAATATCATACAATCATCCTATCACTTTTGATATTTCTAATGTAGACATTTGATTGAGGATTCAGTGTGAAGTTTAGACCTTTAGTTTTCTAAGATACTTATCAGAAGTCTTTGTTTTGTAAGTATTAATTCAGTAGTAGTTAGCAACTTCCACGTCAGATGAGTGAATTAACTTTTTACTCCGAATGTCAAATAAGCTGCTCAAAATATATTTAGCACCTTTAAGGTTTGGATTGATCCTTTAAAGTTTAAACTTCAGTTCAGAATGTCTTCATTGCTCCACTGACATAGTCCTACTGCATGCCTAGCAACCACTCCCCGACCCGACCCTGCCTTCTCCAGACATCAGCATTATCTAAGCATCCCTTAAACAAGAAATTAGCTATGGCCATATAGCATAAGCATAATCAGGCCTTATACATCCAGTTGTAAGTCATGAGAACTATCCGTTATAAGAAGTGTGTCATTTGCAGAACACATTGAGACTAGCAGTTGCATCAGCACCTCAAGGGATCTCTCCAGTTTCCAATCTTAAATGAAATCCAAAAATATCAGAAAGAGTTCAGAAATATTAATAAAGGTAGCAGAAGATGCAAAAAAGGGGGGAGAAAAAAAAGGGGAAATATATAGTGGTATTAACTTATTTTAGCTGCTTAATAATAATCCAAAAACAAATTAGAAAGATGTAGCAGAAAATATTTTTTTTCTTTAAAAGAAAAAGAAAATCTATATATTTGTATAACACACTAGAGGTTCTAGGTGTTTTTATTCTTTACTAAACTTGAGCAATGTTTAGCTAAGCAACTGGGGGGGGGGAGCAGAGGAAAAATGAAAGGCGAATCAAAAAATCCAAGTACAAAATGGGTAAAAAAAGAAGACGAGGAAGAGCAGGGAAAGAAACAAAAGGAGAGGTATCTTGTGTGCTATACGATAAAGATAGTGAATATATAACAACCTACTTTGTTAATTTATAATGATTTATGAAAGAGGAATTTTAAATAGCTATATTGGAGAGTAGATGTCTTCAAGAGGAATGGATATATAGAATTACTTTTATAACAGGGCTTCTATATTAAGGAAGACAGGAATTTTAGAATTGATGGGAGATCAGTATCTCAACTGTAAAGGCAAGCAGTGGTCATAGAGGTTTGTTTATGTACTATGGATTTCAGAGCACGATACTTTATTTGAACATATGATGTCTATGTCCAGCATTTACTATGTCTAGCTGCTCCTTAGTCTTTCAAAATCTCACAGCTGCTTCTTTATAGTCCTGTTCTATCATAATTATCTTCACTTCACTTCCATATACCATATTTTCTGGCATATAAGATGACTGGGAATATAAGACGACCCCCAACTTTTCCAGTTAAAATATAGAGTTTGGGATATATTCGCCGTATAAGACTACCCCTCTTCCAACACACACCAAATAAAAATTTAAAGAGCATCAGATTTTATTTCAATATGGTAATTTTCCAATTACTGTACTTCCTTCTCTGCCTCTCAGATTTTGCACCTGCGCACCTGCACTGCTTCACTGCAATCTTCAGGAGTGAGATCTGAGAGGCAGAGGTACAGTAAGAGGATACAAGGGTGGGCGAGAGAGGTAAAAGAGGTGTGTTTTTCTGGGCCCAGAGCCACTCTATCTCTTTTCTCCATACTCCGGTGCCCCAGACGTCTGCAGCTTGTTTCGCCCTTCATTTACATCTTCCCAGTGAGGTGCCCCTTCACGTCACCATCGGGACCACATTAAGTCCACGAATCCTGATGAATGGATTTTCTTCCACCATACTTGTACAGCGTCTCCCTTAATGCTTTCATACAATTGCTGCATACAGCAGGGGTGCAGCCACTGCCATTTTTGAGCTCCCCCATATGTGGCAACCACAGATTCTCCAATCTGGATTAGAAGTTTCAGCACCCGCTCTATAAAGCGACTCCTGGCATATAAGATGACTCCTGGTGTAAAAGTCAACTCCTGTGCATAACTTGACTCCCGCATATAAGTGATAGGACTTTTGAGAAGATTTCCTTGGGTTAAAAAGTAGTCTTACAGTATATGCCAGAAAATATAGTAGCTTCAAACTCTTGTATCCTTAGTCTTGTGTTTTCTATATGGTTAATTTTTTTTATTTCAATTTGTTTAGATATTATATAGATACAATATACAATTTTGTAGGTGTTTATATCAAATAGCCTTCCATCCAGCCTCTATTTAAAAGTCTCCAAGAAAAGAGTTTCCACCACACAAGTAAACTATTTTGTTTATTCACATGGAGATTGGATGTACTCAAAACAACACAGGATGCTCTCTTGACTGGGCTGTCTTCTTAGATCTTTTTCCAAGTATGAGCTTTCATTTATTTAATTTATATATAGCTCCATCATCGTGGCTACATCTGCTGATGTAAGACCTCATCACAAAGAATCCCAAGATGCAACAAAAAGCCTCTTAAAATGTGTGTGCACTACTTGTAATCTTCTTCTGAAATATTTCATTTATTCTTGTGTTCAAAAAGGAAATGAGGAAAGATTGCATCCCACCCAAAAACTAGCACATATACCAAAATAACCGAGTGAGAGCTCAGGTCACTGGTGGATAGTCATTACTAGATTTTAAGGAAGGAAACAGAGGCAAAACTTCAGAACTAAAAAGAAAATGACATTTCAACAGAAGAAAGAGCCATTAGATATTAAACCTTGTAACAATAATACCTGGGGATTAAGGCTATTCCAAAAGGGGGGGGGGAGACAAAACAACAAAAGCAAGACTTCAGAATTTAAACAAAAATGTTATTTTATGAGTAGAAAGAGTAATCTGGTATTAAACCTTGTAACAATATGTGATTGACACTATCCCTAAAAGTAGGGGATAGGAGATAGAAAGAAAAAGGGAGGCTAATAGGAAGAAGCAAGGAAGGGAAAGGCATGTGATGGCTTCCTATCTTCAGCCTATGGCAATAAGGACTTTGTAGTCTTGGATGCTGATGTTTACTCCTATATTACATTTTTATCATTCTTTTCCCTAGTTGCAGTACATACAATGCCGACAGAATCCAACAAACAATTACAACTGGAATAGTTTAGATATGGGGCATTTTTTGCTAACATTCATTCAAGTAGTTATCCCATTTGCCAGTTTCTATCTTGATATCAATCATATTTCAATTTCCGTTTAAGAATTTATGGCTCTAATCTTACAAACAAATGTATGTAGCTTCTGATAGATTACATTCATGGAGTAATTTCCACTCTGGATGAGAATTATGGAAATATTTAAAGAGTGAATATGTGTATTTTAAAAACAACAGCTTTGTGACTTTTAAAATTTATTCAGCTTAGAGCAGTTTAACTGTGCTTTCCGTGGTTGATATAGCTCATTTTTAGCATTTTACATTAGGATTATATTCTTATTTCCCAAAGACATGTGCTATATTATCAGCACATAGTTTGGAATGTGTCCAGCAGGCATGTTTATAACTGTTTTGGTAAATGTGTCTTATCCCTGGTAACTCTGTTGTCACACTTAGAAGAAAAGATCTTCCATTTCCAATCGTGGCAAAGGCAAAAATGTCATCAAACAATTTGCCTACTAGCAATGTTAAATATATATTGAATAGTGCCTTTGGTTGGGCTAGCCATAATAATGCAGGCAACTTTTCAGTTGACCATATTGACAAAATAATGTATCAAAAGAACCCCACTATTCAGCATTAATATCCAGGGAGAAATTACCACAATCAATTGATTATGCCAAGTATACCAAGAGAAGGTTGTTGTTGTTGCTGTTGTTGTTGCTGCTGCTGCTGCTGCATCAAGTCATTTGAGTTGAACCTATCACAGGGTTTTCTTGGCAAGATTTGTTCAGGGGGGGGGAGTGTTTACTTGCTTTCTTCTAAGGCTGAGAGAGTGTGATTGGCCCAAAGTTATATTGGGTTTTTGTTGCTGAGCAGGGATCCAAACCCTCATCTCCAGAGTCACAGTTCAATACTCAAACAACTAGATTATTCTGGCATTCATAGAATGGTATGGAAAGAGATGAAGTTTGAGTTGTGACCCAGTAGATTGACTCAACTAGAAGTATTGTGCCCCCATATGGCTTGTACTATATTTTTCCCCTTAGCCAGGTTGGTTAGTCCATTCTTTGTATAGTTATTGTGGGATGACAATATAGTCAGCCCTTCCTTTTAAGGTTTCCTTGCCTTTAAGAGCTTCCCTAGGGGTGGAGCCCCTCAGCTAGACTCTTTCTTCAAAGTCAACCATTGTCCTGGAGGTGAAGGAAGAAACAACACAGAGAAACATCACACGTCTTGGTTGATTATCCAGATAGATCAGTGGTTCACAACCTGTGGTCTATGAACCACCAGTGGTCTGCAAAAACTAAAATATGGTTTGCAGCCTCACTGTTACTACACTGTTGTAATGAGAGCAACTGGTCTCGTGAAACCTTCTTATAGTGCCAAGTGTTAATGAAATCCACAGATAAGGACACAGCCCGACCCCCCAAAAACATTTTTCTTGGTTTCTTCATTTTTAGGACTTTTCCATTGCATTGAATGGACCACATCAGCTCTAGATTATTGAATATGGTTTTCTGTGAGCAAGCAGATGGCAACTACTGGATGGCATATGTTCTGTATCAGCACCCCAAATAACCAAACCAAATCTGAAGTTGACCAAAAACTGATTCATAACCCTTTTGGTACTAATGTTGGAGAGTGGTCCCTGGTCAAAGTGGTCCCTGTTCAAGTGGCCTGGTAAAATAAAAACAGGTTTGGAACCATTGAGATAGATAGAAGTCAAAGGCTGATAGTTAAACGGTAATAGTTGTAAGGTTGAGTAGAAGACTAGCTAATTCCAAGGACAAAAGAGACTTTGCTTTAAATATAAAGATCAAGAAAGAAGAAACACAGCAAATAAGTAAGCAAATGCCACCTTTATAGCAATCTCCATCCCCTTTCTAAGAGACTTCTAACCATCGGTTTGGGAGGAGTTGGAGTTTAAAACCTTTTATAGTTCATTAAAACTTTTATTAACTGTCCCTTTGTGAGCATCAACTCTGTACCATGTGAAACCAGTGCATCTCTTAAAAAATAGCTTGTAGGTGCAGAACAAGAAGTTAAAACAAGCATTCAGATTGTTGCTGAAGACACCCCCTCTCCAAATTAAACAAGCATTCAGATAACTGCTGAAGACATGCAACCCCCCCAACCCCCTCCCCCAAGTACTAAGGAATAATGGAAAATTGCAGATGAAAAATCTGAGGGAAGCCCCTTTCTAAAAAATATCTCAACTAGGAGCAACATTCTCTGATATTCAAGTTTTACAATTGGTAGTAGAAGATACTTTTCTCCCCCTTCAATTCCTCCTTAATAATAATATAAATAATAATTTTACTTTTGTATTCCACCTCCATCTCCCCAAAGGAACCCGGGCAGGCTTACATGGAGACAATCCCGATCAACATAACACATTAAAATTCCTAAAACAGCAACACAACCAAAATAAAACAATAACAGATTAACACAATATTAAAGCAACCATCAAACAGACAACCAGTAGCCTGAAATAGCAGAACGGTTCTGGGCTCAGGGGAGGGGGAGACAACCAGTTGTGAGGACAGGGCTGATAGATAAAATGCCAAATGACAAAATTGGAGATAAAGGGCAATATGAGGTGGAACACTATAAATCTGGACAGGAGGCAGTAGTAAAGTTCAGGGACTGGAATTTGGGTCATAACTGGGATCCAAGATTTTCTGGGAAAACCATCTAATCAAAAGCACAGTGGAAGATCCATGTTTTTAAATCCTTGCAAATTGTTTCAATTATATGGGTGTTGTATGAACTTTATTTCTAAGCATTCAGTAGAAAAGCAGTGGGGGGTGTGTCACGATGCACGGACTTGACCGGCCCCTTAATCACACACACAGAGACGGACTAAAGGCTAACTACTTTATTGAATATAAAAACAGTTCAAAAGATATTGTCCAATAGAATATAAAAGCAATCCAAACAGCTTGAAGTAACAATGTCCAAGGTAATGTGGCAAATAGGCTGAAAGCTTAGCAAGGCTCCGCAAAACTATGCGGATCAGGAACAGGGCAAGGCTCCGCACAACCAGGTGGATCAGGAACAAAACAAGGCAAGGCAAGGCTTGATGACCACGGGCTAGGCTTAGCTTCGTGGTCCCACTCCGCTTCACGCCTATTCAGGAAAGACGTGGCCGGGCACTGAGGATTCGTTCCCACGGATCCTATACTTAATCCTTCGGCCGAGGTCCCCGACGCTCTAGGCTTCTTCGTCTCCAATCGCTGCTTACGGACCTCAGCCGGTCTATGCTCTTAGACCATTCCCTTCTGCTAGACTCTATGTTCCGTCTCCTATCAAAGGTTCGACCTTGTCTCTCCGCAGCTGTGTTTCTATCTCCCTGAGAGCTCTCCTCCCTAGCCGTTTCCCATGCGCTTTCTTCCATATCTTCCCCTGGAGGCTCCTGAGAAGATCTCCCCCCCGGATGTTCATATAACTTCCAGAATCGCTGTCCATCTGCACCTGGTTATCTAAATCTTCACTAGGGCCAAACAACATTTCTTCCCAGGCCAAGCTCTCTGTGGGCGAAAGAGGCCCCTCAGGGGAAAGCTGCCCTTCACCCCAGTCATCTAGCTCATCCTCTGAATCATGTTCTGGCACAGCTGGTTCTAATGCTAATGGGACCCCAGGTCCTAACCCCTGCCCTCCAGGCACAAACGAGAACTGCTGTGCTACAGGGTGGAATCAGAACTTTCCTTTCTATGAACATAATATGTTACATCAGTTAAGATCCTCAGAAATGGAATGAGGGAGAGTATTCTTGACAATCTCCCCTTTCCCCTGGGGAAGACAATGGTATCTTTAAGGTTGGGGATCAAAGTTCCAACTGCCAAGGAATATTTGCAGAATTACAGTTGGACCAGTGACCCATGGCTGCCAACTGTTTTAAATAGCTGCCAATAAAATAGATAGCCCCTTAAAACTATCCCCATAGTCATAATCATATAATTTTATAGTGCCACAGTAATAAAGCAACTTCTATTGCATTCCACTTCTGCCTGAAGGAAGAAGTATTCTTTCTCCCACTGCTTTTGTGTGATGCAACATTGTTTTAGTTATACCCAGAAACGAGGCCTCAAGCTGTGGAAAAAGGAGGAGGATGCTACTCCATGTAGTTTATATTAGTTATGGAAATAATCAGAGGTCAACAAACTACTGTGTGATCATGCCAAACAATTATAATGATTCATCATGAGGCGGGTGCTGCTCCTCTCCCAGTGCAAAGTGCTCTAAACAAAGCATCTGTGAGAGAATCAGAAAAGCTGTGAGCTAAACTGCACATTGGGACATTTATGCATGAATCAGTATTAAGTACTGCAGTATGGGAGGTCATCTGTAATCCCACTGTCAGGGTTTGTGTTCAGTGATATTATTGTGCTATACTAAGCACAGCCAGAATCATCTCATTGCATAAAATGAAGTACCGGGTGGAGAAGACGACCACAGATGTCAAAAGCAGATTTGCTTCTCACGTGCTTCCCATTTAAAATCTGTTTCTGCTGAACTACTGGTGACTTCTTGTTATGCTCTGCTAACAGGATAAATTAACGCAATGCATTCAGACGCGGCATGATAAAAATACAACATCTTCTCCCAGCAACCCTTCGGTTTTTTTGTCTGATTTCAAAATGCTATATTTTTTTTGTACCTCAATTCATACACAATTGGATGTGATTGTGTGATCATCAGTGTCAACTTTTCAGGCACTTAAACCTTTAGTATTAAACAATATGAATGATTCCCTATTTCTGAGAGCCAGTGTAGCAGTAAGATTTAAGATTGGATTTAAGTCCTTAGCACATGAACCAGCTATTCACAATGCACTCTCAATATCACAACTATTTTCATTCATGTAATTGTGTCAGTTTGCCAATCCATGGTCCCACAAATTGTACTTCAGCACAATTTCATAATCCTGTTATTTCCTTATTTTTAAATATTTTTATTAGTAGCACAATTGTGCAATTCCACCATTTAAAAACCAAAAAGGCAAATCTATACACATAATAAAAGTGAAAATGTGTGTATGTGGCAGAGGTGTCCAACTGTCCACTTACACAGACAGCCTCCCACCTCCACAAACAGGCTATAGTTCCAAGTACAGAGAAGCCTCCAAAGGCACTCCTTCAACTGACATTGCAGATTATAGTGAGCGCTGTGAATATATTGCTTTCATCTGAGATGTTCTGATTTTTTCTCCAGAATGGACATCCCAGTGTTCCTTTCTCTCTCCATATTTGCATGACTCCGCCCACTGCCTCTCGCTTAACCCTTTCCCACACATTCCTATGGCACACAGCAAACAGTAATTGATCAGGAACTGAACAAGGGAAGAAACAAGGGAAGAATTCACCATGTTTTAGAGAAGTTGTACTTTACCTACTGCAGGGATTTAGGGGAATTGATCTTGATGTTAGGAATCGTAGTTCTCCCTTATCCAGAGAGCTTTGAACCCAGTCAACATCAGATTTGAACCAAACTTGGCACACAGCCCCAACATGCTCAACTATGCTTACCGTCAGGGTTTGGGGGCAACTGACCTTGGCTCTGGGGGTTGTAGTTCACCCATATCCAAAGAGCCCTGAACACAGACAATGTCACACCTGGACCACACTTGACACACAGACCCAATATGGCCAACTGTGCATAGGTCTGTTTTGGAGGTGATTGTTCTTGGCTCTGGGAGTTGTAATTCACCCTTATTGAGAGAGCACTGAACCCAGCCAACATCAGATCTGGACCAAACCTGGCACACAGACCCAACATGGTCAACTTTGAATACTGATGGGGTTTGGGGTGATTGGCCCATGGTTTTGGGCATTGCAGTTCCCCCACATCCTTATGCATTTTCTAATGGAAGCATTCATTTTTTAAAAAAAAACTCCATGAAAGACTGTGGTTTTTTTCTAAGAAATTGAGCTACAAATTACCACACTGATATTACCTAACACCCCAAATCAAACAATGCCTTTCTCAAGTAACTTGAGCATCGCCAGCTCCCACAGCTAGTATAAATATAAAAGGAAAGGAAAGGAAAACAGCCAGCCTGGGAATATTGAGAGGAATTGAGGGAAATTAAAAGAATACAATCTCTTGATATTACTTTAGTGATGACATGCCAGCACAGAAGGGGAATGGACCGATCACATTAAGGTAGGTGATTGGGATGGGTTTTACCCATCAATAGTTAAGAACTGTGTGCTCATAGAGTGATAGGGACTGTGACCATAATGTCACTGGGGCCAGCTGCAATTCTGATTTCCCTGCTTCATGTGATTAAATCCTTAGACTAGGGAGAGCCACTTTCTCCTCTCCTGATCAGCCACAATGCTTACTTGTTGACCTTCTGCCTATCACTATATTTCACCTTAATCTAATCATTAAAATGGGAAATATGATCTCATGTATACTGACTGAAGTTCAATAGAGAAAGGAGGGATATAAATTTAGAAATAAATAAAAGCAACATGTTTTTCAGAGATGTGGATAGAAATTGTATTTCTTTTGCACAAACAAGTTGCCCCCATTTCTGAAGGTTTTAGACCCAATCCAAGTTTAACAAACCATAGTTTTTGTTACATCTGAACCAAGAATACTTTAAGAATTTCATTTGGTTCATATTCAGAAACAAACTGATTTACTTTGAATTTATTGGATTAATGGACATATTAGGATAAAATTAACTTTTTGATGCCACAGTTTTTAGAATTCAGTGATGCCATTCTTGGCTCAAACCTGGATATAAAAATGAATGTGTGAGAATATATTATGCAGTAATGTATATATTGGAGAAAATGTATACTAAATTATGTACTAACTAGAGCAAGTAACATGGGAAAATAAATGAATTCCTATACATTTTCTAAAAAATATTGAAGCATATAACTTTGATTTGTACTGAGCAAATCAATAAAAATCTGCCCGGGGAAGTGACTTTAGTTTCTTTGCACCAATATTTTTCTCCAGTATCATTTTGCTGCTAAAAGTGTTTTTCTCCACACAATTCGGACTATGAACCCTATCATCTGGAGCTACCATTGCGACTGTCTTTATTGCCAGGGCATGATGGCAGCTAAAATGCGCCATCTTCAGAGAACACCATATAAGTGATATTTTCAACTATCTTCCTAATGCAATCCATACTCATTTTCTCAAGCCATTCACTTTCATGTTGATCTAAGTATACTACTCTGTAAAGCAGTCCTCTGAAGGTGACTTTTGAAGGGCTGTCGAATCCAACATTGACTTAGAGATTTTTAAAAAACCCACAGCAAAACTGACCATGGTCTCTGTCCCTCACTTGTTAGTACCTGCACTGCAGATCATAGATTCCTAACCATTCTAGGAAGGCGTGTTGGGCTTTATAAGTGTGTGTTATTTTTGAATTTGCACTTAAACAGGTGCATTAACAAACACATCCAAACCTGGATGGTGGTTGAATTGGTGCATTTTTCCTTTTATATATAAGGAAAAGCAGCAAAATTTAATATATGCTGCTTTTTCAAATGTTTCATGTATTTCAGGTAAACAGAAATTAAATCCTCCCAAAATATGCACAATAAGAATCATAAATATATCAAACACATCATTATATAATATTTATGCCCACATTAGCAAGTTACTGAAGACATGATAGCTAACATCTCCAGAAGAAAGAAATTGGAAGAAACATAAACAAATCCACAAGTAAATTCTTTTTACAAACTTATTAAAATCTCTAAGATATCTGTAGTAATTTAACATCAGTATCTCAATATTACAACTTAAAACAATTGAATTCAAAGTATTGTATTACATTATATTTCAGCATTGTCACAGTAAATAGAACTGTGTTAAGCTCAGAGCCACCAGCAATTCTTTCTTCAAGATCTATCCCACAGAGCATTGCTGCCAGTGCCTAGGCGTCTTCAGCAAAAGGAGATGCAGGCATTCAGGCCAACTGGAAGTGAGCCAAGCTAGAGTGCATCTTGGATTCACAGCTAGCTATTCTCTATCTGGATTAAGAAACTACCAGCAATCTTAGTTCCAATTACTTAAAGGGAAGTCAATTTTCCCATTTACTTGGATAAGAGCTTAAATGCCTTAAATCCAAATATTTTGTATTCATTGCCGGACACTGTATTGACACATAAACTGTCTAAAATCCATAGTCTGGAACAGGATTGGACACTTAAGATCTATGTATTCTGACATAATTGGCTCAGAACTTTTGGCTTGAGCTTGTTATTTGCTCAGCTTTTGAATGGCCTTTAGCAAAGCTGCTTTGGGCTTAGTATGTTCCTAAATAAAGGGAAGAGATAAGAGCATGTACATTTAGAGAAAAACCCTTTTGTTGAAAATGAGAGGTGGAGATAAAATAGTCTCTTCATTACACATTGCTTCAATAAAAACAAAATTCAGTTCTAGTTTGGTTTTTTAAAAACCTGTCTCATTTCTGTTGTGGGTTGAGAAAAAAATTAACAACCCCCCCCCCCCCCCTAGACACATAAAACACATAATTGGTCTTACAGCTATTATTTGTTACTTTCTGAGGACTTTTGTTGCTCAGGAATGTGAATTAACAAACTGTCCGATCACATTGACTTGCTATTAAATGACATTGGGAAAAGCACAATCCGGATTATAGATATTATGGATATCATTCATATGATGAAATATCTTGTTTGTTTTTAAAGCAAGAAAAGCATTTCTAAAGTCTTATCCGTTTAGAATCTTATTCTTTTTTCCTTAAGAGAAGAGGATGACTTACAAGATATACATGATCTGGATGCATACTCATGCATGCACACTCTGCAGTTGGAGATTTCTCAATAATGTGGCTAATTTTGAGTTAGTGTTTGCTTAGTAATGAAAGCTCAAGTTCTTTAATGCTTTTGGGAGGTAGAGAATATCACTATTGTAACGTAGTTGACATTTGCAGAATGTTATTTGGGGAGGAGGTAAATTCTCATTTATTATTGCTAAATCTCTTCCAGTATTCACCCCCAGTATTCATCCTCAATATTCTTCTGATTTGTTTTTTTACCCCCTCCTTTCCCCAGAATGCTCTGGACCATTGGGAATTGAAGGCGGGATCATTTCAAATCAACAGATAACTGCATCATCCACCCACCGTGCTCTTTTTGGGCTCCAGAAATGGTATCCCTACTATGCACGACTTAACAAGAAGGGTCTTGTAAATGCTTGGACTGCAGCAGAAAATGACAGATGGCCATGGATTCAGGTAACAGATGGCACTGCGTGTGGGTGGGTGAAAAGAACTCTTCTAGCCTCTGCTGCCAAAAGCATTTAAGTAACTCATGAAGACAAATGGGAAAACATTATCATGGTTCTTATTTGCAACCTGAACTAGACTGTTATGAGAAGGTGTTTCTCTTGCAGCTACTCTAGTGCTTTCAGGCATTACTGAGTTCCATCTTATCAAAAAACATGATCACAAACATTTTCTAAGCATGGCTAATTTTAAAATACACTGTTGTTTATTCTGCTTTATATATTACTATATTTTTGTATTGTTGATCTACCAAGGAGAATTTTTTTTACACTAATCACCATGTACATTCCCAATCTCAACTTATTATAGAAACTAAAATGGGACTCATCTGTTCAGGACTCAGATGGAAATTCACTAAAAATACTAAAAATCTTCATCTAAGAAATACTCCTGGTTGAAACTTTGAAAAGTTATTGCTAGCTAGAGTTGAAAATACTGGGCTAGAAAGATTAATGGTCTAATTGACACCTAGGTTTGTATGCATGTCTTAATAAGTACAAGTTATTAGTTCTGATTATATTCTTACCTCTTGTATTCCAAGAACAATGCTGTATATCTTTCTACGTTGGCATTCTCACAATATGGTTATATAATATGCATTAGTAGATACTTGTGTTGTTTTAGATGTTGTTGCCTTTGGAATATCAACTTTAAGTACTTGAACTCCAGAAAAATGGAGACTTTCCTCATGCTAAGTGTGACGACTTGGTTCTTAAAATAAAGTCTGGAGGATTTAAAACTTCTCGGTTCGCTACCACCAACCTAAAATATTAATTCTAGGATTTTCTTATTAAAAACCACCCTTCAGCTAGGCTCAATAATCTTCACCAAAATTAAACTAAGAGGAATGCTGAGGTAAATAAACTTCTTTAGAATGGGGAGCGGAATACACTGGTGCTGGATCACACAGCTGCTGCAAAGAGTACAACAGAGGCTTCTCTTTTAAAGTTAATAAGTTAAACGTTTATTAATTAAACAGGCACAGATTGTATTGGTTCTTCAAATGAGGCACGAGAGCGTAACGGTTAATTAACAAGATGGTTCAACAGCATGATGGTTACAGCAAAATTGCTTACTTAATCTTAGATGTTCAATGTTACACAGACAGTGCAAAACTTGCCTAAACTAGAACTCACTCCCACTAATATCTAGACTAGTGGTGAGCTATCTAATAAAACAACTATCCTAGATAGTTCACTTCAGAGCTTTGATTCAGAGGCTCTTTAATGAGTTCTGACAAGGAGCTGTCAGCAACTCTCCTCTCTCTGAGAGTGTGTCACGAACACTCCTCTCTCTCTGAGAGCTTGTCAAGAACTGGCAAATAAGCCCTTTCTCTCTCCCTCCAGTAGTTCAGCTCCTCCCCTAACTCAGAGCTCCTCCTAGGCAGCTCTCTCCCTAACTCCTCCCAAGGAAGGCTTCCAACCACTCCCCCTTTTCCTGGCTAGTCCGTCTGCCAAACTACCAGGCTGGTCTGGGCGCTGCCTTAAATGGGTGAGTTCCTCATACTAAGCTTCACTGTTGTTGGAACAAGTCAACAGGGCTTAGCAAGTATTGATTTCATGGATATTTCCACCACTACTACCACCAGCTCAAAAAGGGGATAATTATTAGTTGAGTAGTTAACTACCACATAGCCTTATTTACAACATAGGAAATGAAATTTACTGCTTTATCACACTAATACTTTAAAACTGGCAGATCCACATTTTGGGAGTCTTCTGCCACCTGCAGAATTCTAGGAAATGTAGTTTGGGAAGGCGAGGACCTCTGTAGCTGAGACTGTAAAAGTCCCTGCTCTAAACTACATTTCCCAAAATTCAGCAGGTGGAGGAAGACTCCCAAAATCCAGAGCTACCTGCTTTAAAGCCCTAGCGCAGTGGTTCTCAACCTGTGGGTCCCCAGGTGTTTTGGCTTACAACTTCCAGAAATCCCAGTCAGTTCACCAGCTGTTAGGATTTCTGGGAGTTGAAGGCCAAAACATCTGTGGACCCACAGGTTGAGAACCACTGCCCTAGTGTGATAAAACAGTTAGCTTCATCATAATTTCTCCCAAACCAGTGCCATCCAGAGTAGATCTAATGCTAATGGACCTCTTTCTCTGTTCATGGAAATGGAGCTGTAGATTATTTTACAGAGCCTGGAACACATTTCCAGGAAACATGAGGTGGCAGCTTCAATCAGCAAAAAATATTGTTTTTTAACTGTAAGAAGATGGTTGTTGAAAGTGACAACCCATCAACCCTGGAATTCCAGCAGATAAGTGATGTATTTTAACTCTTCCCTAGTACTCTTTTAGATATGTTCTTCTCATAAACACCATGTGCCTTTAATAGTCACAGAAAAGACAAACATTCAGCAGGCATAGTTTGTATCCTCAACTCTATCTTGTTTCCTTATAGGTATTCATTTGACATTATAGGAACAGAAAATTGAATGAGCTAAAACTGATAGAATTTGGCTAGAGTTAGAATAAGTTTACTTTTTAAAATATAACAGCCATCTTATGTGTATTGAATTCTTATTCTTGTGATAAGGAACAAGAAGAATATATTTCTTAGATCAGCACATCCCCAAAGAAGCAATATTGCCTCTTGGGGGGGGGGGGGGTGCTGGAACAAGCCAAGGGGCGATGGAAGCCTAGGGTGCAGTTGGGGGTATTGAATAAAAATATGTGGGTGGTGGAACCTAAAAGAAAGATGAGATGAAAGTTATGAAAACTGTTTTGCATGTTTCATTTGTTGTATAATATAGAATATTTTTTCCTGAAAAGGAGATAATAGTTCAAATACGTTTGAGAGCTGCTCCTGGGAAAGTTACTTTTTGGTCTACAATTTTCAGAAATCACCACTCTGTATGGCAACTGTCCAAGCTGGCTATGAAATTCTGAGAGTCATAAATCTCCAAATGAGGCATGCATAATATTTTACTGTTAGTCTCATTTGATAGTGTATGGTAGATAGATAGATAGATAGATAGATAGATAGATAGATAGATAGTAGGCATGAGAAAAAAAGTTATGAAAATTAAAAGATTCCGAAGAAATTCGTAAGAAATGCTACTTTTGAGTATTTCCACATCTGGAACGCCAACCAGGAAGTGGACTTTCTTTATAGAACTTCGGGGCCAGGATTTTCTTAAGTGTCGTTATTAGGTCGTATGGGGGGGGCACCCTCCTTCTCTCTCACCACCCTCCCGCCTCCCTTGCCAATAAGTATTATGGCAAGGCAAGCCCTAAACTCGCTCCTTCTTTTGGCTGGAAGTCTGGAAAAATGTAAACAGAGAGGTTTACTCAAGTAAATCTGCAAAGGAGGGCACTTTGGATGAAATGCCCTCCTTTGTGGATTTACTCTGAGTAAACCTCTCTTTACATTTTTTCCAGGCTTCCTGCCTCTCCTGCCTTCCAGGATCTCAAGCATCAAAGAGTATTGGGGTGAGAAACCAACCTAATGTATAATAGAATGAATGCTACTGTAAGTGCCTAATATTATAAGTAATCCAACTGGTCATATACCTACATTCCATGCACATGCAATAATACAGCAGTAATGACAATGGGTATAAGAAGAGGTAAAATTCAAACCGAAGTACTCTGACTGTGGTCCCTCCTCAAGCGGTGCAAACTGCAAAAGGCTCTTCTTTATGAGCCCGGGAAAAGCCAAAACACCGGGCACAGCGGTTGCTGCCTGGGTGCACACACATACATATTCTTTTGGGGGATTTGCTGCAGAATCTTCTCTATGAGCCCGGGATTCTGCAGCAAACCCCCCCAAAGAATATGTATGTGTATGCACCCAGGCAGCAAACGCTGTGCCCGGGTTTTGGCTTTTCCCGGCTCATAAAGAAGAGCCTTTGCAGTTTGCACCGCTTGAGGAGGGACCACAGTCAGAGTACTTCGGTTTGAATTTTACCTCTTCTTATACCCATTGTTATTCCTGCTGTATTATTGCATGTGCATGGAATGTAGGTATATGACCAGTTGGATTACTTATAATATTAGGCACTTACAGTAGCATTCAATCTATTATACATTAGGTTGGTTTCTCACCCCAATACTCTTTGATGCTTTAGATCCTGGCAGGGCAGGAGGAGTGGACGGCCCTCCCTGCCCCTTTTGCCTGCCAGGATCTAAAGCCTTGAAGAGGCTTCATGAGGGGCCAACTTCAGCCCTCCAGGTGTTTTGGACTTCAACTCCCACCATTCCTCACAGCCTCAGGCCTCTTCTTTTCCTCTCAGCCTGGGCAAACTTGGGCCCCTCGCTCCCTCAGGATCGGGGTGAGAGAGAGGCAGCGAGGAGCGAGGGGGCTCCTCCTCCTTTTTGCTGCTTCCAAGAATAGAATACCCCCTCCCTCCCTCCCTCCTTCCTATTTGGAGAGTCCCATCTAGAATTCAGTGTGATTTATTCAAGTTTTGGCCTACAACTCCCAGAAATCCCAGCCAATTTACCAGCTGTTAGGATTTCTGGGAGTTGTAGGCCAAAACCATCTGGAATGTGCATGCGTTGGCATACGAACTACTAATGAATTTTGTTAGTAATTAAGTTACATTTTAGAATTTTTTGGAATTTTTTTTGTAAGTCTTTCTTTTACTAATAAAAAAAATCCCCCCCCCCCATTTGATTTTAGAATCACCATTTTTTGGTTCGAAACCATGCCTAATAGATAGATAGATAGATAGATAGATAGATAGATAGATAGATAGATAGACGAAACAAAATGACTAGGGAATGTTCTCAGCATATTACCTTAACTTACAATTCTTAAGAACTGAAGTAGTGTTCGGAATGGGTGATTTTGTCCATTTTAGGTGAGAATTTGCCAAAGTACTCTTCCTCCCACTATTCGATAGATAAACCTTGGGATTTTAAAAAATGAAGGTGAACCTGTCAAAGTCATCCAAGGTTTGACCGGATCTTCAAAATTTTGTTTTGAAATCTTGTTTATTCAGTCATACATGTTGTAGATACTGAGCTGTCACCTTTTCCTTCTAACATGCTGTGTTAATGACGATATGGGAGGTAGATATTATATTATCCTCCCTCTAGTGGGAATAGTCTGACTTTAGCCAGTATAGATCGTTGAAAAATTCGGTGAATCAATTTTGATAAAAACTTGCCAAGTTTTCATAGATTCAGCACAAACAAACAAAAACACAAGACATTTTTTTAAAAGTGAGGGAAAGCAAAAATATATAATTTGTTCCTTTGCTTGGAAGAAAATACTTAATAGCAACATAATTTTAATCATTGTGAGAGAAAAAGACTATGTAATAAAAACCGTTCCTGCAAAATGCAAATTTACCTGACATTTGGTGAACTTTTAAATTAGAGCTTATTTCAGTATTCTAATTTCAGATGTAATTTCTAAAAGAAAATTCATTGTAACGGACAATGCTCCCAGTGAATGTAATTGCTAGTAGACCTCTAGATACTTTTCTTGTGTGACCCATTGGTATTATCCATTACTCTGTGCATTTTCACCTTCAACTGCTACATATCAAATGAAAGATCAGGGAAGTTTTTGCATAACTTTTTTATAATATGCTGTTTCCACCATAGTATTTAACACACACCATCCAATAAAGAATGAATTGCTTGTTCCTGCATTCTCTGAACAAACTGAATACTGAAATCGTCATGCTGAATTTCCAATCCCAGTATGTAATTACCGCTGGAATTACAATGCTTGTAATTGGCTTGTCATTAAAAGGGTCAGTAGTTATGGAATGAAAAGCAAATTAAAGATAGACTTAGGAAGCAGTCCTTATTTAAATCAGTCCTTATAGATTTACTTGATGAATAAAATAGCATTCATGTTAAGCAGTTATGGCTTCATTAGGAACACTGAGAGGCTTATCACACTAGGCAGTTGTCCATTTGAAAACCTCTTCTCCTGCACTTAGAAAGCTAGTGGAATAGCAATGTGCTCTTTCACACCACACTGAAGTTGTGCTTCAAGGGTATTAGTAACAAAGGTTGCTTTCTTATATTATAAACATGATGCTACACTTTATACAACCATGTTTTCTCTTTCTCTTGCTTGGCGGTTGGTGGGTTTTTTTAAAAAAAGAAAAGGAATTTATAATCTGGCAATGACAGAATTGAATAATTTGTACTGATGCCATTATGGAAATCATCCACCCTCTAGTCCCCCCATACTGAAATGATGAATACGCATCACACCGCTCCCACCATTTTAATGCTTTTTCCTATGAATCATCACTTGCCCGGTTCTGCTTTCATACATTATAAATTTTGGAATATTTGTTCTTTATTTTTCCTTTAAACTCTTCCTGAACTCTTTTATTTCTCCAGGCATTTAACATAAAAAGGATTACATTGGAATTGTACTGCCATGCTACTCATCTTCTATTCTAGGGGATAAACCTTCAGTAGCTCATTTGGGAATTCTAGTCCTCCCAAACCAAACATCTGAAGTAGTCTGTTGTTTTACCTACTGTAAAACCTTGGAGAATCTCCAGGGAAGGAAGAATGAAACCACAACCACACTATGCTCAATATGTTCCCAATCTCAAAACAAAGGGAAATTAGAAATTTGCACCCAAAGTGGCTACTAAATTATACTGGGACATAGGATCAAAAATTGATTATCTAGGTTATTTTAAGTGAGAAAAGAATCAGTTTCCAAATGACCTGCCAGAAATGCACAACATCATGCAATAAGCTCCAGACCAAGATGGAGTTAGCTTAGTACAATTGTAATATACCATTGTTGTGTGATAAGCTTGTAGAAGTTCAATATGAGATAGTCTCACTTTATGCCATTTTATTTTAATAATCAGTATTTATAGTAACTTAGTAGGATGCATATCTTAATAAAATTGAATTTATATCACAGCAGCTCACATTAGAAAAACTAGCCATTTTAACTGTCTAGACCAGGGGTCCCCAAACTAAGGTCCACAGGCTGGATGCAGCCCTCCAAAGTCATTTATTGACCCCCATCCTAAACCTTTAACTTAGGGGTGCCCTAAGTTGGAAACAACTTGAAGGCACACAATAGGCCTAATTAACTTGAGTATCTCATCAGCTGTTAACGTATACTGAAAACAGAGTGAGTTTTGCAAGCATCAACATCAAGGTTGGAGCTGATGTATGTGTTAAGGAAAAAACCACATGCTGGTGATCATTATATGCATGTGCTAATAATAGTCAGTAAGGTTGGACCCAGTGCTCCATGCAGTTATGCTGGCCACATGACCTTGGAGGTGTCTTCGGACAACACCGACTCTTCAGCTTAGAAATGGAGCTGAGCAGCACCCCCTAGAGGCAGACACAACTAGACCTAATGTCAGGGAAAACCTTTACCTTAAGTTTGGACCACACCCGGTGGAGTGTAATTAGTAGGCTTGTTTGATGGGGGTTCAAAACTCATTTTAGATGTAGGGGGCGCTGGTGGTTCAATTTGGAAATCAAATCCGATTTTCATAGAAAAAAATGTTCAAAACTTTTTGAAACTTCTGAGACTTCTGAAACAGATTTGTTAATGGCAGACATGCATGCGCAGTTGGAAAAAACCATCACTGGCACTAGGGAAACCTCAGGGGCTCTTACACTCCAGGCCTGCCTCAGCTGTCAATGCAGAGGCTGACGAGGAGGAGGTGATCCTCCTCCTCCTCCTGTCAGGTAATTCAGATTATCAAAGTAGAGGTAAAGGTTTCCCCTTGACATTCAGTCTAGTCCTCTCTTACTCTGGGGAGTGATGCTCATCTCCATTTCTAAGCCAAAGAGACACATTGTCCATATACACCTCCAAGGTCATGTCACCAGCATGATTGTATGGAGTGCCATTAACTTCCCGCTAGTGTCTCAAACTGCTAAACCGGATTTAAACTGCGGACCTACTGCATTATGCATTATGGAGATGCATAGAAGGCAGCTAAACTGCATGATAGAAGTCTACATCACTGAGTATATACATAATGTAGTTTCAAGATGCATTGCATGGCAATGTATATGGGGTCTGAGAGCAGATCAGGTATTTCTTCCAGGTGTTTTGGACTTCAACTTCCACCATTCCTAACATCCTCAGGAAGAATGGAAAAGAGTAGGAAGAAAAGAATGGAGAGAAAGAGAAAGGAAGGGGGGACATTCGCCCAGGCTGCTTCTTTAATGTGGCTTTCCAGGGGAAAGGAAGAGGGGGAGAGATTTGCCCAGGCTGCTTCTTTAACACGGCTTTCCAGGGGGAAAGGGGGGGACATTCGCCCAGGCTGCTTCTTTAACGTGGCTTTCCAGGACCCAGGAAGAATGGGAAGGGAAAGAAAGGGGAGGACATTTCCCCCAGGCTGCTTTCTAAACACAGCTTTCTAGGCTTGAGCCGAGGCCAGGGAAGAGAAGCCGGGAAACGTTGAATTCAATCATTTCCGACTCACTTACTGCTTTGTAACAGAAATGGGGGGAAAAGCTTCGGAAGGGCAAAGGGACTTTCGGTTTCCTTTAAAACTGTGAAATCGCTTCAAAAAGCAAATCTTTCTGAATTTATTCCGAACTATGAAGATTCCGACTGAACCTAACCATGTCTAGTAATTAGGTGTGTTTTAGGATACATGCGAGCTTTAGTAGCTGGAGAAGCCATGCTCTCTGCATTTTGTGATACATACAAGAACTAAGTAAGTTTGTTACTCTGTAGAATTTATTTTTGCTGCAGTGTTACAAGTTTATGTTTCCTCTTTCAGCTATGTGAAGCTACTGTGTCTTTGTTGGACTAGATTCCTCATAAACTGTAACACACACTTCCCATTGAAGATGGATCTACACTGCCTTATATCCCAGGATATGATCCCAGATTATCTGCTTATCCCTAAATATCTGGCAGTGTAGACTCAAGCCCCTTCTACACTGCCGTATAATCCAGTTCAAAGCAGATAATCTAGGATCAGATCCTGGGATATAGGGCAGTGTAGATCAAATCTGAAATACTGAGAAGGTTATTTTGGTTAAAATTGTTCTTCATTTAAATATTGTATTGTTCTTTATGAGTTTTTGCACTACAAATAAGATATGTGCAGTGTGCATAGGAATTCATTCATGTTTTTTCAGACTATATAGTCCAGCCACCACCACCCCCTCCCAAAAACATTCTGACATTCTGATGTACTGTGAACCAGCCCTCTGCTTAAGAGGTTTAGGGACCTTGGTCTAGATTCCTAGAAGGGTCACTCAAGAAGGAACGCTCACTGTAAAGATACCAAACAGTACCCAGATGCATCCATTATTATTCTGAACTAACTCCAGAAAGCCACATTGTCAGTAGAGAATTAACCATTCAAATGGTGAGACAATGTTCCAGAATGGAAGCAACTGAACAACAGCAGTACTAGGAGCTAAATGGTTTCTTACAGATCCCAGCATTTTCATTTGAATTAATTATTGATAAAAGAAGGTGCAAAAGAAGGTGCTGGTGAACCATTTCTGAATTGAAACCCCTATGTTGAGATAATCTGAAGTGAAGCTGGAAAATGAAATTTCCATGTCAGAAGGCATTCAGCTAACTACTGGGGAGACTGGAAGACAAATAAACATAACACTGTGTGTACTGATGCAACTGGACTCAAGTTGAAATAGTGTTTGGCTCCTAATACAGTCATTGGCGGGGGGGGGGGGTGTCCAAAATGCATCCAATGGCAATCTGGAATTTGAGACATGTGAATCTAGGTGAAGATAGAAATGGAATGTATTAAATATTTCATTATTTAGTAATAGGATATCTTAGATGCTTAATAACAGTCAAAGTATGAGAGCTCAAAATGCCCACCTCTCATTTGACCCAGGCTTTTACAAGCCCGCAAAGCTGAGTTGAGCATGTATTTGTCGCATGCTGCCAGCACTGTCATTTATAGAAGTCCTTCCCCTCTGCTGGGAAAAGAAAACCCCATAGGTTGTTAAAAGTCAAGGAGAAGGATGCAAAAGGACTTGCTGAAACTGCTTCCAGACATTGATCTGTAGACCAGGAAATCCATTCGTCCCTAAGGCTCCAGCATGTGATTGAAGACTTTGATCCTGAAACGGTGCCTCCCTTTCTCTCCATGTAAGACTCATATATCTCTTGCTTGTTGTTATTTTTTGAGCTCAAGCAGTTCAATACTCTGATGGCAGGGAATCTGAGAATAGTGAAATACATCTTCATGTTCTGCAGAGAAAAGATATTTTTGCACTGGCCAAAGGTAAAGAGCATATTCAGGTTCTGATATTTTCCCATTTCTAATTAATACTCATATCTCTAATGACACATCAAGTACCAAGTTTACTCAAATCTAATGCTCACCTTTTTTTTTACTAAATTACCTCCTCAAAATTAGAGTGTGCATTACATTTGTGTAATATGGTAATCTTAGTGCTAAGCCAATGCAAAAGAGGAAGCTGCTTTAGGAACATTTGGTGCTCCTATTTGAGAGACATCATGTCTAATTCAATTGCCATGGCTCAATGCTATCCCATCCTGGGATTTATAGTTTGGTGAGGCATCCACATTCTTTGGCAGCCCCCATGATCCCAAACGACAGTCACCATGACCCCATAGCATTGAGCCAAGGCAATTAAAGGGGATTCATTCTACAGCATAGATGCACCCCAAGGGTTTTCCTTTCACTTGCTGAAAGTTTTGGTGTTCTAACACTTTTGTTTTCAAAGAAAGGATTCTAAGCAGACAGCAACAGTAATGTGCAACTTTTTTGGCCAATTTCAAAGAGCACACTTTTTGCCATTGCGTATTACATTTGCCAGCAAATAATTTTTGGTTATAGGGTTTTGAAAATTGAGGTGTGCATTAGATTCAATTGTGTAGTTGATTCGAGTAAATACAGGTACATTAATGTACTTCTTAGCCTAATCATCTTATTCAGATGATGGAAAGAGATTTTTAGATATAATGTTTGCAAGTAGTTATAAATAAAGCTCCCGAAAATATAGGTTATTTCCTTGCTTAAATTAGTTAATGAAATACGAGGTTACAGTTTCTTTTGTTCCATTAGTTTGTTCTATACTCATTTGACTATTCAACCTACTTGCAACAAAACTTGCATGTATTTGCTTAATTATTGATTGTAAAAAGATAGATCCAATATAATAAACTAAAGTAGGTTTGCTGAGGAACATAATATATAACAACTGTTTGGAAAAGGCTCTCTTCTTTCTATTGCCAAGAAAAAATAGAAGGAAATATATCCTGCTAGAGAAATTAACATATTGTGCAATGTGATTAAGAAAGGATAGATAAATCACAGGAGAATCTGGTTTATTGTTCATTTGATTGATTTTTTTGTTGTCAAGGAAATAAACTATATTGCAATTTTAAAAGTGATCCTTCACTAGGGGTACTGCTGCATCTCAGTAGTAGGCATGACTGCATATTGCTTTTTCAGATAGTAAGTATAGTTTATAATGGTAATATTTTTGTAAATACATTTGCTGTTTAAAAATTAAGCAAATACTTGGCTTTTACTATCTGAAGCATGGTGTTTATGTTCTGAATTTAGACTTTTTAAGGGTCATGAATTGAATTCAACAATCTTATATTATCTTAAAGATGCACAAATTTGGCCCTACTGATCATATTTTTTGTTTCACATTAATTTAATTTATAAGCATAGATAGATATATTGATTGATAGATAGATGATAGATAGATAGATATAGATAGATAGATAGATAGATAGATAGATAGATAGACCATCTAAGGGATAAAACTTCATGGGTCTGATGCATGTTGGCTATAGTCCATGAAACTATGTGGCACAGCAATTGAGATGCCACATGACAATTTCTTATTGGTACGGTCTGAAATTGAGTGTATATCTAAATGATAGAATTAATGCAGTTTGTTACTACATTAACTACCATGGCTCTATGCTATGTAATTTACAAGTTCTTTAGCTTTCTTTGCCAAATAGTGCTAGAGCCTCACCAAATTATAACTCTCATGATTCCATAGTATCTAGTAGGCATGAGAAAAAAGTTATGAAAATGAAAGAGGTAAAATTCAAAAATGAGTATTTCTGACTGTGGTCCTCCTCAAGTGGTGCAAACTGCAAAAGGCTCTTCTCTATGAGCCTCCCTTGGAAAAGCCAATGGCCCGGGCCTAAAGCGTTTGCTGCCTGGTGCACACACATACATATTCTTTGGGGGGGATTTGCTGCAGAATCCGGGCTTGTTTAGAGAAGATTCTGCAGCAAATCATCCCTAAGAATATGTATGTGTGTGCACCCAGGCAGCAAACGCTGTGCCCTGGCTTTTGGCTTTTCCATGGCTCATAAAGAAGAGCCTTTTGCAGTATTCACAGCTTGAGGAGGGACCACAGTCAGAATACTTTGGATTGCATCTTACCTCCTCTTATACCCATTGTTATTACTGCTGTATTATTGCATGTGCATGGAATGTAGGTATATGACCAGTTGGATTACTTATAATATTAGGCACTTACAGTAGCATTCATTCTATTATACATTAGGTTGGTTTCTCACAGGATGTTAAGCGTGCCAAGCCTTGATGCGCTTTAGATCCTGGCAGGGCAGGAGGAGTGGACGGCTCTCCCTGCCCCTTCTGCCTGCCAGGATCTAAAGCCTTGAAGAGGCTTCATGACGGGCCAACTTCAGCCTTCCAGGTGTTTTGGACTTCAACTCCCACCATTCCTCACAGCCTCAGGCCTCTTCCTTTTCCTCTCAGCCTGGGCAAACTTGGGCCCTCGCTCCCTCAGGATTGGGGTGAGAGAGAGGCAGCGAGGAGCAAGGGGGGGGGGCTCCTCCTCCTTTTTTGCTGCTTCCAAGAATAGAATACCCCCTCCCTCCCTCCCTCCTTCCCTCCCTCCTTCCTATTTGGAGAGTCCCATCTAGAATTCAGTGTGATTTATTCAAGTTTTGGCCTACAACTCCCAGAAATCCCAGCCAATTTACCAGCTGTTAGGATTTCTGGGAGTTGTAGGCCAAAACCATCTGGAATGCGCATGCGCTGGCATACGAACTACTAACGAATTTCGTTAGTAATTACGTTACCCTTTAGAAATTTTTGGAAAATTTTTTTGTAAGTCTTTCTATTACTAATCAACCCCCCATTTGATTTTAGAATCACGATTTTTTGGTTCGAAACCATGCCTAGTATCTAGCCATGGCAGTTCAAATGGTGTCAAACTGCATTAATTCTTCAGTGTAGATGAGTCCTAAGACAAGTATCTTTTTAAAAAAAAGGTTTTATTAAAAGTTTCACATTTTATACACGCAACATATAAACATAGGGAAGTAACATACCTGGGGAACAGGGAAAAATAAACATAGAAAGGGGAATAAAATTGACTTCCGCTCTCATACCACACCATTAACAATAACTATTTCCAAAAAAAAAATCTATTAACCTGGAGCATCCCAGATGCTCTTATTTTTACGTCGTGATAATCCCTTTTATCACCTTATTTGTTTCAATCTATAATTCAGTCATTAGTCTTAATATACTCAGCAACCTGTGTCCAGTCTGTTCTAATATTTCCTTTACCATTATTCTGTCTCAACCAAAAGGTAAGTTCGTCCATATCTTTAATCTCAAAAATCTTCTCTTGCCTTTGGTCCTTTGTTGGTAAAAGATTCGTCTTCCAAATTCTAGCAAATATAGTCCTTGCCGCCGTCGACAGGAAGATAAAGAGTTTTTCAGTATTCTCATTTTTAAAAGTTCCATTATCTATGATACCCAATAGGTATAGCTCTGGCTTCATTTGGAATTCGGCCTTTAAAATTTCTTTACATTCCTTATGAATTAATTTCCAATATTCATTGGTTTTAGGACAGATCCACCACATGTGAAAAAAAGAACCTTCTTGCTTGTCACATTTCCAACACTTATTATCCACATTTTTATACATTATATTTAATTTCTTAGGTGTGATTTACCATCGATGTATCATTTTGAGCCAGTTTTCTTTTAGATCAGTTGCATAAGTAATTTTAAGCTGTTTTGTCCATAGCCTTTCCCATTCCCTTAATTGAATGGGTCTTCCAATGTTTCGAGCCCATTTTAACATGGATTGCTTAATTACTTCCTCCTCTGATACCCAATTCAGGAGCATGGAATATGTTTTGGATATGGTTTTTCTTTCACTTTTTAAAATTTTATCCCATGGTCCTTCCACATTATTGAATCCCTTAACCTTATCTTTGTTAAAACTTTCTCTCATTTGGAAGTAGTGTAACCATAACACATTACGGTGTATTCCAACAATTTCTTCATGAGTTTTCATCACTAGTTTACCTTCCTTTTGTGTCACAATATCCTGATACTTTGGCCACTCTGTCCAGCCTAGTAACCTTCTTTGATTAGCTTCTAGAGGTGAAAGCCATAATGGTGTCTTAGTGTATATATAATCTTTATATTTTAGCCAGATTTTCAGCAAAGCGGATCTAATAAAGTGATTCCCAAAGTTTTTTTCAATTTTAGCCCCTCCATACCAAAGGTATGAGTGCCATCCTTTTCGCAAATCAAAACCCTCAGGAGTTAGGGTTGAACTTTTGGATAATAGCACCCAGTCTTTCACCCATGCCAGAGCACATGCTTCATAGTACATTTTTAAATCAGGTAGGCCAAAGCCTCCCTTTTTTTTTGCATAATCATTATATTATACTTAATTCTTGGTTTTTTACTTTTCCATATGAAGTTAGTCAAGTCCTTTTTCCACTTATTGAAGATCTCCATATTTCTTAATATGGGCAAGTTCTGAAATAGATAAAGCATCTTTGGCAGCAGATTCATCTTTACAGCGGCAATCCTTCCCAATAGAGAGAGATTGAGTCTTTTCCATTGTTCTAATTCTTCTTTCATTTTTTCCCACTGTTCCATATAATTATCCTTCAATAGATGGAGGTTCCTTGCAGTGATCCAGATTCCTAGATATTTAACCTTATTAACCACTTGGATACCCGTCGATTCCTGTAATTGCGTTTGATCTGATTTAGAGATATTTTTAGTTATGATCTTTGTCTTTTTCTTATTCAACTTAAATCCTGCCAATTTCCCATAGTCTTCAATAGTCGACAACCATTTCAGTATATTCTCTCTTGGGTTTTCTACAATACAAATCACGTCGTCGGCAAAAGCTCTTGTTTTATACTCTTTCTTTTGTACATTTAGGCCTTTTAACTCTTTATTCTGCCTTATCTTCATTAGAAGTGTCTCTAATGCAAAAATGAAGATAAGCGGGGATAGTGGGCATCCCTGCCTAGTTCCTTTTTCTATCATAAATTCCTTAGTTGCACTCCCATTTATCCAAATCTTTGCCTTCTGATGTTGGTAAATTGCCGCGACCGCATTTTGAAATTGAAGTCCAATGTCAATTTCCTTCATAAGTAGTTTAAAGTATTTCCAGGTAAGGTTGTCGAACGCTTTCTCTGCATCTATTGACAATAGGGCAAGTTCTTTCTGATGATTCATCTCATAATATTCGATCACATTTAGAATTGTTCTTACATTATCTCTTATATGTTGATTGGGTAAAAATCCATTTTGATCCTCTTGGATCCAATCTACTAGGAATTCTTTAAATCTATTTGCCAATATTGTTGTGTAAATTTTATAATCCGTATTAAGCAGTGAAATCGGACGATAATTCTTAATATCCTCCGGGTCCGTTCCATCTTTGTATATCATTGTTATGTCCGCTGAACTCCATGAATCTGGAATTTCTTTTTCAATAAGTGCCTTATTCATTATCTCTTTTAGGACTGTGACTATTTCTTCCTGCATAGATTTGTAGAAGCATGCTGTGTAACCATCCGGTCCTGGTGCTTTATCATTTTTCAAATTCTTAATTGCTTTTTAAATTTCTTCAACAGTTATCTCCTGATTAAGTCTTTGACGCTGATCATCAGTAATTTTCTCCAATTTTAAATCTCCTAGATAGTCCATTACTTCTTCTTCTTTGATTTGCTCTTCCTTATATAGATGTTCATATAAGAGTAAAAAATCCTGCTTTATCTTCTCTTCTTCTACTATGAATTCTTCTCCTTTTTTAATTCTTACAATTTGTTGGGATTGCCTTTTCTTCCTTAATCTCCTTGCTAGCCATCTCCCTATTTTATTAGCATTTTCAAAGGAGATCTGCTTAATATATTTCAATTGTTTTGCCATTTGCTCAACTTCCAGATTATGTTTCTCTTTCCTTATTATTCCCAGATTTTTTATTATCTTCTTATTTCCCGGGTTTTGTTTCAATCTACTCTCTAATACAGAGAGTTCCTCCTCCATCTTTAATAATTTTAATCTCCTTTGCTTAATCCTAACAGAGTTATGTTGTATAAGATGGCCTCTCATCACTGCTTTATATGCATCCCAAACCGTCTGTATTTTTATTTCTTCTGTGATATTATGTTGGAAGTATTCTTTAGTTTTCTCTTTATATATTTTGATATCCTCTTCTGTTTTCATCAGATTATCATTTAACCTCCACTTCCGCGTGCCTCTTTTCTGGTTTATCACCATTGTTATTGCACCATGGTCTGACAAGTCTCTAGGTTTTATTTTAATTTCTTGCACTTTGATCGTTAGTGATTTTGTTGTCCAAATCATATCTATTCTTGACCAACTTTGGTGACGATTAGAAAAGAAGGTATAATCTTTAACTTTGTCATTATGAAGTCGCCATGTATCTTCCAAGTCATACTCCTTCATAAGTTTGATAAGGTTATCTGGAAGAGTACTTTGGTCGTCCCCAGTTAATTTTTTAGATCTTTTTGTTTTATCTTTATTCTTATCCATCACTCCGTTGAAATCTCCCAATAATATTAGGTGGTCACAATGTTCATTAATTAATTTTCCATTCTTTTTTTGTTTGAAAATCCGTTTTCGTTTATTTGGTGAGTTAAGTCCATTTACATTATTAGAATACACCCTCAATTCCTGTGCAAAACTACTCATTGTGATCTCTAGTCATTGGTTCTCCTACATCTGAGTCCTCTTCTTCCTCTTCTTCTTCTCCTTCTACTTCTTCATCATGGGGGTCGGGTACTAAGGCACTGGCTGACGCTGCCCCTTGGTGTTTCGGGGGTGTTGAATCTGTTCCTTTTAGGTTTATTCTGCTTCTCTCTTTCAGCTGAGCTTAACGGGGTTCTTATTTTTTTCTCCTTTTCCAGTCTTTGATAAAATTCTTTAGCCTTGTCTTCGGTAGTGAGCCAAAGTCTCTCCTCTTTGTACATCACCATAATTCCCTCTATTCTTTCCCATCTAAACCGAATGTTTAGACGCTTCAATTCCGTTGTCAAGAAGAAGTATTTCCTTCTTCGATTTAATGTAACCATGGGGAATTCCCTGAGTACTAGCACTTTGACTTCTTTAAAGGTGATTGGGTTGGTGTTACTCCTTCTCCATATCTCATCTCTATACCTTGTCCTAATGAAGTGCACTATCACATCACGTGCTGTCTTATTTTTTTCACATAATTAGTTTGGATACGATAGGCTTTATCCACCTCCCTGTCCACTTCCCTTTCTGGGGTTTCCGTTAAATTAGAGATCAGCAGTATTATTGTCGCTCTTATATCTTCTCCCTCCGATTCTGGAATGTTCCTAAAACAAAGCTGATGTTCCATCTCTCTGTGTTCCAGTCGTTCTTGAGTCTTTTCCATATTAAAACTCTTTTTCTCAATGGCTTCCACCTTTTTTTGAGTTCTTTTCTGGACTTTCTCCATTGCTGATTGGTCTATTTTTAATTGTTTTACATCCTGATGGGTTTTGGTCATCTCTTTCTTCATTACACTCCACTCCTCCTTCAATTTTTTCTTCATGGTATTCATGTCCTCTTGCGTAGCCCTCTGTTGGGATTCCAACTTCTCTGTCAGGGTTTGCAATGTATCTTGTTTCACTGATATCTTTTGGATGTCTCTTTGGATCTCTCTAAACATTTCTTTTATACCTCCCTCTTCTGGGCCTTGGCCTGAGAAAGAGCCTCTCCTTGGCAATCCTTTGATATCTTTAGTATTTCCCTTTGATGCTGCCATTATTTTCGTTTACTTATTAGTGACAGTTCACCCTTAATTAAGGCTAACAATCAATATACTGCTTCACCTGATAGTAGCCTGGTAATACTGTTTGCCTTAGTTATGCAATCAAATCATGAATTCATTACGTGTCCCCAACAGATTCTCTATATCCCCCCAATCAATCCGCTGTTAATCAATTTGCAATTATTCAGGGGGAATGCCTTAATTAATGCCCTTTATAAAATCATCAAGTCGTAATTATTTTCCCTCTAATCCTCCTCACAGAATATATAATTTTTCTAATATATTCGTATTTAAGATACTTTCCCAATCAATTCTTAATTTAATAATCAATAATTAGCAATTCATCATTAATATATAACTCTGTAAATTAATTGGCAGGATTCCTCAATTCCCCTCAGGTCAATTAATATATTTCAGTCCCAATCTCTGTTCATATGTTCCAGTCCCGGTTTCAATCAATACCTTTCAACCCCGGATTCATTCTTCAGCCGATTCATTCTTCCCATCAATTAGTCAAATACTCAGAATCAAAGTCAGATCACTTCGGCTCTTATTTCCCTATTATCTTCAATTATCCTCCAACACCACCGATTTCGTCTGCTTCTCTTCCTGGTCCGTCGGCCCCGTCAGCACCTCGCCCTCATCCCCGTCCGCTCCCCGTCCGCTCCCTTCCTTTCTCCGGAATCTCGCCGCCTCGACCGCCGCCTCGACCGCCGCCTCTCCAGGCCACCGATCGCTGCCGCTGTCGACCCACTCGTCTGCTTCTCGTCCTCGTCCTCGTTGTTATTTATTTATTTGTAGGAAGGAGTACCACTCACTTTTACTCAGTACTTCTCTATTATTAAGTAGCTCTATGGTGTCCTCTTTACATCACTTCCGGCTTTCTGTCCCGCAACTTCCGGTCCATCTGATTATTTCCTCCCCCCGTCTCCACTCTATCCACCAACCTCCTCTCTATGGTTGGGACTGGGGTATCTTCGTATTTCATCCACTTGTTTCCGGTCTTCTTTTCCCTCCGCCCCCGGAGGAGGCGCGGCTTATTCCAGCTCAAGTTGTTTAGAAGAAAGGGGGATCCCAGACAAAACAAAGTTTCCCAAGGTCAGATCCATCTTGTTTCTTCTAAATTTTATTAGTTAGCATCAATTATCAGCCTCTTAGTCTCCCGGGATCTCTCCAATATAGTTAATTGTCAGTTAATCGTATACTCTCAGTTTCAATTTCCCTTTATCCTCCCATTTGGCCGCCGGATTAGCATACAGATTTATAATTCCTTCTTCCTTCTTCCTTAATTCTCAAAAAAAAATCCTAAAAAGTCACGGCCGGGAGTTGCTGAGTCTGCCAGTTATTTCTATAGCTTCTTTTGATTTTTCCCCTCTTTTTATTTTTTGGGGGGGGGGTGCTCTTATATTGTGACCCCCTTCCCTCAGGGATGTTCTCTTTGGTAGTGGTATTTGAGCTCTTGTTAAATTTTGGGGAGACTTACGTTTCGCTCTCCTTTCTTTGTCTTCTCTTGTTGCTATTTAGTGGGTGCGAGGAAGTTTCTGCAGGGTTTCCCCCACTTCTCTGCTCTTGATCCGCTCGCCGCAGTCTTAAACCTCCGGACCCACCCGATCCCCCTCCTTGAGGGGGGGGGACACCCGGGGTCTCGGAAGGACCTGCTGGCTTCGCGTCACTCACCCCTTCGATCCGTGGTGAGAGGGGGATCCATCGGATCCTCCAAATCAATGAGCCAGGGTGATTTGCTCGGGAGCCCTAGCAAACCGTGCCTTCTTTCATGGCCGCCCACCGGAAGTCCCCAAGACAAGTATCTTTTTTGAATCTGTGAATCTGAAATTATGGTACCTAATTTGAAACACAAACATAAAATAAGTAAGATAAATGAACATGAATCACTACATAACACAAAATGTATTAGGTCCTTCTACTATTCTTCTAATTATTTTTCAGTATTACAAGAATCAATTGTGTGGTGTACATAGTAACTTACGAGTTAAAAGCTATTAAAAAGAGGTATTTATGGTCAAAAGATTCCATATTTCCTTAGTTCACTCACTTTACAGAACATTTAGAAATCAAAGTACTGAATAAACATCTTTATCAGAATATACATTCATTTTTGTTGGTTCAGCAGTTGGGATAATTGGAAGACCTATTAGGTTAGACTCCAGAACCCACTCAAATTTTCTTGGTAGGAAATTATATGTTGTCCTCAATGAATACCTTTCAGAGTGGGATAAAATCCAATTTTTGCCTTGCGATACATCCCCAAAGCCCCCTGGAAGTGAGGGATGGACAATTGCATCACATTTTGGCTCTTTCTCATTATGGGTTGATTGCTTTCCTGTTAAGGAGTTATGTGTGACTAAATGGATGGGTTGAATTTTTAATGTTTATCTTTTAAGTATTTTGAGGTATTTTAATTACTGTGTTCATTGAATGTGTATTTTTTATAAGGCAGTATATAATTTGTCATATTTTTAGACATTTTATGATGTTTTAAGTGCCTTTAATTCAAAAAGAGAGAGGATACAAAAGCATGTAATTAGGGTTGCCATTTTTTGATATAAGAAATAAGGGACATTTACGGGATTTTTACAAAAATATGGGACACTTCATTAAAAACTTGAAACTCAAACATTAGATAGAAATAGTTTTATTAACAGAATAAGATGATTGAAACTCACAAAAGAAACTGACTTATACCCTCGTAACAGTACATGGTATGTTTCTGCATCCTTGTCATGCAGAAAAAACATTATCAGAACTACCTTATTTTCTCCATCTGTATTTAGTACGTGACTTTGCTGACTTTAAAAGTGCACTGTCTAAACATTAAAATAAAATAATTTTTTTAAGACAGCACATCTTCATGATTATTATGTCAATAGTTAATGGTATAGTATGGGATGCACAGCTAGGCCTATTTTAAGAGTAACTCTCAAGCAACCAGAAACTATCTTTATCCAACATGGTCCAACATTCCCCTTGGGTAACGGTTAATTAGTCTACTGTACTTTGAAAAAGTCCTGTATCGCCTCTTCCTTCCAACGGGGACGCAGGCTGCCCTGCGAGTTGAAATCCCCGGGCAGGCATTGCCGTGGAAACCACAGAGTGCACCTTCCTTTGATCAACCCCGCCCGGTCCTGTCCTGCTAGTCAAAAATAAGGGACAGGGCCTGAAAATAAGAGACACAAATTTTAGGGCCAAAATAAGGGACGTCCCTTAGAATAAGGGACATGTGGGAACCCTACATGTAATACAATTAATTGATCATGGTTGCTCGATCCTGAAGGTCAGCAAAATCTGGAATACTATGTGATTCCCAACAAGAATACAGATTTCAACTAAAGGTTCTCAAAATATCTTCAAAGAACATTGGCTTCAGAATGCATCCAGTTATCCTGTTGATGAATAGCTTCAGAGAAAATGTTTTAAAGAATTAAAATAAAAAATGTGTTTTTTGAATATTGGGAAATTCTGGTAAGGAGATCTCGAAATAAGACAAGAATCTGCACAGTTCAACTTTGAGGAAATGACAGTGGGGATTTTTAAAAAAACATAAGACATTTTCTACACATAAAAAGAAAGTCTCTGTTAGAAAGAGGAAACATCTGTTATATATTTATTTATTTATGACATTTATGTGTCCCAAAGGGGACTCAGAGTGGCTTACAAGTAAAATGTAAATACAATATATTATTGCCATAGCACAATATTAATATTAGATATTACATTGTACTATAACATATAGTTACAGTATATATTATAAATCTATAATTATAATATCTTATTAGTAGTAGTAGTAGTAGTATATTGTATTACATTATAATATTATCAATATTATATCCTGTGGCTGGGTTGTCTGGGTATGGGAGAGATCCAGCTTCCAACCCTGGACGATGCGACGCTACATCCGTCGCCAACTATTAAGAGCCTGGGAGTCACTCTTGACTCTCAACTGTCGATGGAGAAGCATATCTCCATCACCAGCGGAGCAGCTTTTCACCATCTCTGGCAGGCGAGGAAGCTGGCCCCCCCTACCTGTCCCGTCATGACCTAGCCACAGTGCTCCAAGCCACAGTCATCTCAAGATTGGACTACTGTAATGCTCTCTACATTGGCCTTCCTTTGTCGGTGATCAGGAAGCTTAAGCTGGTGCAGAACTCTGCAGCTCAGCTGTTGGCAGGCTTACCATCTTGCTGCCACATTACGCCTGTTCTGCGTGAACTGCACTGGCTTCCAATTGAGCACCGGATTACCTTCAAAGTGCTGGTTTTAACCTTCAAGGCCTTGAATGGTCTGGGGCCAGGGCCGTTGCCAGGATTTTGATTCGAGGAGGGCTGAGTTTGATTCAGGAGGGGCTGAGTCTGAGTAAGAGAGGGACTACCCTAGCAAACCTTTTGTATTGTTATCCCAATAACCCCATGAATGTGGGATATAATGAGCATGGTGATCAGACCATGATATGAATAAACATAACAGTTTAAATAATGTACCAGTAAGGCCTTCTCGCGGACCACCCTGAGAATTTGGGGGGAGGGGGCTGAAGCCCCCTAAGCCCCCCCGGCTACATGCCTGTCTGTGGCCAGTGTACCTAAGGGACCACCTCTCCCTATATTGTCCCACAAGACCACTGCAATAAGAGTCCCTGAACCTTCTTGCGGTGCCAAGCTGTAAAACCCTTTACCTGACCTCAACGCGGAGGAGAGCCTTTAGTGTCATTGCTCCAGTCTTTTGGAATGCTCTTTCTCCCGCAATTCGCGCGTTGTCCAACTTACTAGCCTTCCGGAAGGCTTGTAAGACCTTTCTGTTTGTACAGGCATTTGGTCAGCAAATAACCCCAGGCCTTTACTATGTAGCCATAGGCCAGAGGATTAATTCTGGTGCACTATTGTAAAGTTTTAATTATGGGTGTTAATCTTGTTGTTTTATCTGTATTTTATGGTGTTTTTAACATTTGTAAGTCGGCCCGAGCCTGTCGGGAGTGGCGACAAATAAATCGAAATATATAAATAAATAAATATACCGCTCCTCTCTGCAGGCTTGGGGAGGTTTACATGAAACAAAGTATACAACAAGATAAAATACAGATAAAACAATTTGTTATATAAAAACGCAGGGCAAAACAGACTTGTCAGGAAGCACTTAAATTGAAGGCCTGCTTAAAGAAGGTCGTCTTGCAGGCCCTCTGGAAGGAGGCTAACTCCGTGATAGCGCAAACTCCGTCTGGTAGCACGTTCCATAAAGTCGTCACTACCACAGAGAAGGCTCTTTGTCTTGTTACTGAGAGGTGGCAGGAATGAACTGATGGAATCACCAGAAGATTTTGTTCTTCTGATCGCAGTGATCTCGGGGGAACATATGGGGTAAGGCGGTCCCTCAGGTACACTGGCCCTAGAACATACAAGGCCTTAAAGGTCAAAACCAGCACCTTGAAAACAATCCGGTACTCTATTGGCAGCCAGTGCAATTGCTGTAAGATTGGTGTGATGTGCTCTCTTGCAGGTGCTCCCACCAGCAATCAAGCAGCAGCATTTTGCACCAGCTTGAGTTTCCGGGTTGTTGATAAGGGAAGGCCAATGTAGAGGGCGTTACAATAGTCTAGCCTCGAGATGACCATCGCCTGGATTACCGTGGCTAGGTCATTCCTTGATATACAATATCTTATATTATATTAATTATAAGAAAAGTGCAGGAGGCAAGATGGAACTGCCTTCCTGGCCCCTCTCTTCACTTTGATCTTCACTCTGTTATATAGCATGTTGGCTTATTTTTTGCGTGCAGAAAATGCTGTTTTTTCACACATAAACCCCAAGGTCCTAAAACAATATTTTGGAACTGCTAATATTCTTTAAAAATGGCGCAATCTGCAATAATTTTCTTATAGCAAGAAAAAATGGTAAATTACTCTATTATTGCCTTTGTGAATAGAATTCATGAATATTTACATCCTCTAGTAGTGAAACAGACAAATCAATACAGGAAAGCTAAATACTGTTATAATTTTGTATTTTGTCTTGGGCCTCAAGAAGACTCGCATGTTTTACCAATGAGCACTTTCTACTTTAGCTTTTCTTTCTTTTAAAGGGAAGAAAGGAACTTGCATTGTATTGTTGAATATCTTGCTGACTTTGACCAGAAGGGGCTATACAATCATCAGAGTGTGACTCTTCCCCTCGACCAGCCATAAAATCATTTCAGAAACAAAATGGATACTCCAGTTCTGATTTAAAAAAATAATAATAAAAAAGGACCAGGAAGGATCAAGACAAGCCTCATGCATAAAGGGGACTGTAGTACTAAGCAGTCACACCACTGATATTCATGCTATGGGGGAATGAATGGCCTTGTTGGCCCCAGAAGGAAAGGAAGTCAAGTGTAAACATCTGGCCTGGTGCAGAACACCAAGATAGATGTGAGAGGATGCAACTTGGAGGCTTATAAGTATGCTCTGCTTTCCTCATTTTCTCATTCCATTGATGGCAATTGGAGATAAAGTTTAATTTGTATCTCCTGGCTTGGTTAAGGAGGAGAAAAGTATTGAAGGATGCACCAACACTAACTGGAGTGCATGGTTAAAACAAGGTATTTCTTCCAACCATGGGTGTTGGGAC
The DNA here is from genome assembly GCA_030556195.1 of Anolis apletophallus. Lineage (NCBI taxonomy): Eukaryota > Metazoa > Chordata > Lepidosauria > Squamata > Anolidae > Anolis > Anolis apletophallus. Next base: position 50,915,841 of record JARBWK010000006.1, on the reverse strand, counting down.
AGCTAACTTTGCTGGCTTGGAGCGCAGTGAGGTTCACCCAAGAGTTCCAGGGGTGATATGTTGGTTTTTGAGTGGTAGGACACCAATTCAGTTGAACCTGCCCCCAATTGCTGAGGTCATCAAGTTACTTTCCACATGGGTGGTCTGGCAGCATTGTGCGCTTAAACGTCTACTCTATATGGTGTCATGTCAGTCTCAACCAATTGATTTGTTTGCACTCTGGGCCACATTCTTGGGTCCTCCTTCAATCCTATCAGTCTTCACTCTTTTTCTTTTTGTGACTGGTCATTTTTGCAGAATTTGCTCAGGAACTGTAATTAGCCTATTTCACCTGGCATTTTAAATGCTTATAATTTACTCATTTATATCCCACCTTTTCCCTACTGTTGGAACTCAAGGCTTCTTACAGAATACTGAAACAAAAACAGGTTCAAAACATACAAAATATTAGTAAAAAATTTAAAAGTTGTTTTAAAAATCAATAAATTGAAGTCATGCTTTTCCTGCATGGGGGGGGGGGGGGGTAGACTAGGTGATCCATGTGGTCGCTTCCAACTCTATTATTGTATGATTCTATGATTTCAAAATTCATTAAGACAGGACATAAAAAGAAAAGATATAAAAAGACAGGGCATGATAAAAACAAAACAAAGTAAGAAGCTGGTTCCATTTATCTGGCCTGTTCTGGACATTAAACAAAGCTTTAACTGCAAGTAATATTGACTGCATGTTGTTTCTTCCCCCACTATTTATTTCTTCTTTAAAAAAGCAGCCCCAGGCTGCAATCCCAAATGAGGACTTTATATATGTTGGTGGATGCATCCATCAACCAACTCCAGGTTTCTACCTCCTAGTGGCCCCCTTAAAATGCTTTCAGCTCATTGAAGTTTTTTTAAAAAGATAGCATGCTTTTTTTCTGCCCAAGATCAGTAACCGCTGGGTGAGGCAATTTTATGGTCAAATACTAATGGACTAGAAAGTTAAGACATTTCTTTTTGACAATTATATTGACAAGCTGAAACATGTCCAGAGGAGAATAGTCAAAGTGGCAAAAAGTCTCAAAACAAACTCATGTGACAAATGAATGGCTTAGAGAGCTCAATAAGTTTAGCTTCAGAAAAAAAAGATTGAGAGGTGATGTGATAGCCATCTTTAAATATATTGAGAAATTTTGAAGATGGAACAAGCTTCTTTAGTGCTGTTAACTAAACAAGAAAAACTGCTGTGAGTTTTCAGGGCTGTATGGCCATGTTCCAGAAGCATTCTCTCCTGATATCTTGCCCATATCTATGGCAGGCATCCTCAGAGGTTGTGGGGTCTGTTGGAAACTAGGCAAGTGAATATATATATATATATATATATATATATATATATATATATATATATATATATATATATATGGAATGTCTAGGAAGAAAGAACTCAGGACAGTAAATAAAGAGCAAAACCAGGGGAATTCCATACAAGAACCATTCTAGGCCAGCTAACACTTCCCAACAAAGGATCTTCCTGATAGCAATCAATCAGGCTTTGAAGCTGCAAGGCCATTTAATGCTAATCAAGGTGGCCAATTGCAACATTCACACATGCCTTAAGCAGACAAGACTTCTTTCTCCCACCCTGGATCTTCAACAGATATATAAACCTCACTTGTCTACTTTCCAACAGACCTTAAAAATCAATGAGTATGCCTGCCATAGATGTGGATAAAATGTCAGGAGGGAATGCTTCTAGAAACACGGCCATTCAGTTCGGAAAACTCGCAACAACTCAAGAAAAAAAGTCTACTTACTTATTATTTATTCCTTGAATTTATATCCCACCTTTATTCCAGGAAGGAATTTAAAGTAGTTTACACTAACTTTAAAAATATCACGTGAAAACATTAATTTGCACATTAAAAAAACTCAAATAAAAATGATTTTCAAAACACTTAAAATACATCTAAAAGAACATTTCCAATAAAAGGGGTTTTAAAAAAAATCAGCACCCCTCTTTACTTACATAGGGCTGCTCCATAATTAAAATTCAAAAGCCATTCTGAATAAACATGTCCTCAACTGACAGCGGAAAGAAAGTAAGGAGAGTGATCTAACCAAACCTCCAGCAGCAGGGAACTCTGAATCCTGGAAAAGAAGGCTCTTTCCCAAGTCCTCACAAACTGCACATGGATGGAAAGGTGGTGAGATTGAGATAAGCCCTACCTTAAAGATCTTAAACCTGAACATTTGGAAGAAACTTTTTCACTCATGACCCCTTTCCACCTGATAATTTTTTACATGAACCCAGGTATATAGGTATGTAAAACAGGTCTAGATCCAGGGAAGTCACGCTTCCCCTTCATTCAGCCTTGGTTAGATCACACCTGGAATACTGTGTCCAATTTTGGGCACCATAACAGAAGGGAGATGTTGACAAGCTGGAATGTGTCCAGAGAAGGGCGACTAAAATGATCAAGGAGTTATTTAACGAGCTGGGCATGCTTATTTATTTATTTATTATTTTGACTTATATGCCACCCTTCCCGAAAAGGATAAGAATGGTTCACAACAATGAACAACAAAACACAACATACTTGAAAACATAATAAAAACAGATTAAGACCAGAGTAGGCGTTAAAGCTTAGAGATTGAACGCCTGACGGAAAAGGTTGGTCATACAGGCTCTCCAAAAAGCCTGTAGATTGCTCGTGCCTCCTCTGGGAGGGCGTTCCAAAGGGTAGGCGCTGCTACAGAAAAAGTGCCCTGCCGCGTCGATGAAAAGTGGCAGATCTTATGTTATGGAACCTCTAGTAGGTTTTGATCCATGGACCGTACTGGTCTCTGGAGAACATGCAGGGAAAGGCGGTCCTTCAGATACACTGGCCCCAGACCATGCAAGACCTTAAAGGTTAGCACCAGCACTTTGAAGGCAATCCGGCACTCGATAGAGAGCCAGTGCAAGCGCTGTAGGACTGGTGTGATGTGGCATGATAGTGTCCCTCCAGCCAGCAGTCGAGCCGCAGCGTTTTGCATCATCTTCAGTTTCCGGATTACTGACAAAGGAAGGCAAATGTAAAGGGTGTTACAGTCCTCCAGTCTCGAGATGACCATGGCCTGGATTACCATGGCCAGGACGTCACCGGAAAGGTAGGGCGCCAGCCGCCTTGCCTGGCACAGATGGAAAAATGCTACTCTGCTCACAATGGAGACCTGAGCCTTCATCGTCAGCAGAGGGTCCAGTTGGCCCCCCAGGCTTTTAACCAGAGGCAACGAGCTAACCACCTCACCATCCATTATTGGCAGCCGGAGCTCTACCCCCGGGTGACCCAGCCACAGGACCTCCATCTTCGACGGGTTCACCTTCAACCTGCTGGCCCATAGCTACCCAGTCACGGCTTCCAGGCACCGATGGAAATAATTGGGTACAGAGTCCGGCTGGCCTTCCATCCTCAGCACCAGCTGGGTGTCATCAGTGCACCAGTTGGGCAAGTGGACGCATATAGGTGTTAAATAATAGAGGGGAGAGGATAGCCCCTTGGGGGACCTCACAGTTAAGGGGGACCCTTTCTAAGACCATCCCTTCCCTCTCCACCCATTGTCCCTGATCTTGGAGAAAGGAGGCCACCCATTTAAGGGCGGACCCCCTAACTCCCGCCATGGCTAAACGGTGGATCAATAGAGAATGGTCAACTGTGCCAAATGCTGCTGTGAGGTCCAATAACACGAGCAGCGCTGACCCGCCTTGGTCCAACTGGCAGCACAGCTGGTCTGTGATAAAGACCAGCACAATTTCTGTCCCATGCCCAAAGTGGAAGGCGGACTGGAAGGGATCTAATCCGACTGTATCGTCCAAGAACTGCTGCAGCTATCCCGCTGCTGCCCTCTCAATCACTTTGCCCAGAAACGGTAAATAAAGAGCAAAACCAGGGGAACTGAAGAAGAGAAGACTGAGAGGAGACGTGATAGCCATGTATAAATATGTGAGAGGAAGTCATAGGGAGAAGGGAGCAAACTTGTTTTCTGCTGCCCTGGAGACTAGGAATGGGAACAATGGCTTCAAACTATAAGAAAGGAGATTCCATCTGAACATTAGGAAGAACTTCCCGACAGTGAGAGCTGTTTAGCAGGGGAACTCACTGCCCAGAGTGTGGTGGAAGCTTCTTCTATGGAGGCTTTTAAACAGAGGCTGGATGGCCATCTGTCAGGGGTGCTTTGAATGCGATTTTCCTGCTTTTTGGCAGGGGGTTGGACTGGAAGGCCCATGAACTCTCTTCCAACTCTATGATTCTATGATTCTATTTGTGATCAGGACTCACAATTTAAGAAGCAGTGGACTAGATGGCCTTTGTATCCTCATCCAAGTCTATGATCGTATGACTCTTCTACCCTATGCTTGTCTCCCATGTAGCCACAGCAGGTGCAATCAATTTTTTTAAGACAAGATAGAAAACAACCATGATTAACTTCATGTGTAGTTTAAGTCAAAGCTTTGAATAATGTTGGTCAAGGCATCTGCACTGTGATATTTTTACCCAGTAGGTGATGAAGACAAAAAAAAATCCTAATTACAATGCCAGCATTCCTCTTGAGACTCATCAAGTTTTCTTTTCCCCTCTGCTTTACTCTATATAACATGTTCCCAAACAAAATGCTTTCAATTTTTAATGAGACGTATTGTCTTACATCCTCTACTGAGCAAAAAAGAAATACAGATATTGTTTTTTATGCCTTTAATTCACTTTGGATAAGGCTCATAAATTGTCAAGTGGTTTTTGTTCTGTTTTCCTTTTCATACTTTCTTTTTTAAAAAATGCAGAAGTCTCAACATCCTTAACTTTTCTTTTTGACAGTTGTTGTGATAACAAGAAAGACTATAAGACAGGCTGAATGTGAAGTTGGCTGTTCATGTGTGGGAGAGATTTTGTCTTTATCTATTTTTCCCCAAAGGAAAGTGGTGGAAGGCGGATTTTTTCATTTGCTTTCTGTAGCCAAGCTGCTTAGGGGAATCCTGGAAGCTAAAATGAAAAATAGTTTTTTAAGTGACATGTCTTACCTTTAGCCTTTGGTTTCTTTGGACTTGCCCTTTCGATGCCACTCTTAGGGAACAGTTCCCACTGAATTCCTCTTAGGCAACAGCATAGTACTGAACTATGGTGAAAATCATTATTCCCTAGATGGCAATGAATAGTTTTCCAGTGTATGTTGCATCACCTGTTCTCCATTCCAGGTTTACTGCTTCAAAAACTCCAACGGCAAATGCAGCACTGCATTTTATTAATTGATTGATGATTTGGTGAGATTTGTATTCTCCTTGTCTCACAAAGCAATTTGTAGGATAAGTTATTATTTATTTAAAGTGGCGGTGGAAGGTCCTCATTTGGAGGCTTGTAAACAGAGACTCAATAACCATCTGACAGGGGTACTTTGTGCTTTTCCTAGATGGCAGGGCGTTGGATTAGATGGCCCATGAGGTCTCTTCCAACTCTATGATTCTATAGCAAGGTGGCCTTGCTCAGGGGTAAACCTGATCAGCCATATGTGCCATTTAGCCAACATGGAACTTATCCATCTGAGCAGCCAGTTATGTGGTCAATGTAGGCATGAGCCTGCTGAAGACTGTACTTGAGCAGCCTCTCATGGGCTTTCAGATCATCTGGACCTACTGAATATACGCATGTATAAGCCTGGGAATTTGAGTTTAAAAATCTAACAAAAAAACCATGGGTTGACTTATACATTAGTTACCGTATCTTAATTTTCATCTAAAAAGGAAAAATCCCATTATCTGAGCCAAATGGTGAAAGGCAAGAGCTTGGTTTCTCCTGGGAGAAGCTTCAAAAATTCCTTCTACTCTCTCTGCCATAATGCTACATCTGGTAGGAAATTGGTGATAGCAGTTGCCAGCAATGGCTGGTCCCAATATGATGCTGTTTATAAACAGAGGAAAAGGCAGATCACCTTACCTTGCATCTTACAAATGAACTGAATGTGAATAGCTGATTGCCATTGTCCTTTTCTCATTAACTTTTTGTTTCAATTATCTTGTTCATTTTTTGCTTGCTTTTAGATTTGTGTAATGCACTATGCAAATGGATCCTCTGCAGGAAGAATGGCAGAAATGTAGGACCAAACAGTTGCACCTCCCCTGCCTCGTCCTATTCTCCTGCATTGGTCCGTAGTAAATCACTCCAGCCATTTTGGCTTTGGGGTTTGTGTGTGTACAATCCCTTATTCCAATGTCATTGGGAATCCCCCTTTTTTCTTCAGTGTATAGCTCCCCAGAGCTTTAAACATTATTTTGACATTTAATGTGTTAGTGTTAAAACTGAAAAACAAATGCCCCTTGTCCCCATTATGCATTATTTAGGAGGTGAAAGAAAGGAAGGAATATATTTCATAGTAAGATTTTAACACACACTTTCAGTTCTTCAGGTAGTAAAACAAAAATGAGATTGCTAGAGTGTACCTACCACCACAAGGGAAAGGAAGCACTATATTGATAATTCCTCCAACATGACTCAATATTTCCTAGAGGAGGTCTGTTTTTATTTAAATGTTTTAAAAAATTGGTTGGGGAATGGAACACTCTCCAGTCACCTTATCCATCAATCTATATCTATAAAAGGTTTCCCCCTGACATTAAGGCCAGTCGTGTCCAAATCTGGGGATTGGTGCTCATCTCCGTTCTAAGCCGAAGAACCAGCATTGTCCGTAGACTCACCCAAGGTCATGTGGCCAGCATGACTGTTTCAGTCACTGTGATCCAGCAAGAAAATTTGTTTGAAGAAATTAGTTGCTCTGCCAAAAATTAGTGTATAAGAATCTACACCAGAGCATACACTATGATACTTATTTAGTAACTACTAAAAAGATTACATATGATTACATATGGCTTTTTGATTGAGATGTCAATATTCAACCTTGTTCCAGGTTGTGATGCAGAGTTTGGAAAAGTTACTTTCTTTTTGGACTACAACTCAAAACATTCAATTGCTGGCTACATTGCCTGGTCAAATCTGGATGTGCCACAGTCCCCCAAAGTAATTTTTCCAAAATCAAATATCATATGCGGTGAGTTGCGAGTGACTGAAGTGAGACCAGTGCCTCCATGTTTTATGCTGTGCAAAAGTTGAACTTTTCCCTCTTACCCTCCCACACCTGAGGGCTCCACTAATTTCATTTTCACTAGGAAACATCACTTTTATGCCTCAGAGAGTATACAGATTTAAACAGACTGAAAACTTGCTTGGTTTGTTTCTTTTTCTTATTAAGTTATTATTTTATTCCCAAAGGTAGTTGTTACGGAAGCTATTAACTGGAAGATATGAATTATTCATTTCCTGGCATGTTTAGACAGCAGTCTCAGTACAAAGCCTACAATCAGTCTCCTGGTTTACAGAATTCTGCAGTCATTTAAATTTCATTTAATTGACAAATTATTGATTACCAGCTTAACTATGTTTAGCAAAAGGATAATATTAATTACTTTATTCTGAATAATAAACCTTAGCATATACTTGACTTGATTAAATTCCATTCTTTTCACTATTTGCATGCTGGGAACATGAAAAGAAATACTAAACTGAAATAAAATTATAACCAAAGAGCATACTTTGGAGGTACTTTAATTTGATATAATATTTAAAATTAAATTATTAAAGAGGATGATTTCTTTTCAAAGAGGAGACATACTCCACATAGTGGTACACAGAAGAATAATGGATCCTCTTTCTATGTATGTAATTCAGACTACAAACGACAAAAGCAAACATTTTTCTATGCAAGAAAAAAGCGTACTTGTAGACATATGTAAGTAAAGGAAGATTCCCGTAACTCTGGAATCCAAATCCATATTTCATTACCCATTCCCAGGAAAAAAATGTTTCCTTACAAATTTGCAAGGCAATTCTATGGTACGCCTCACCTGGAAGTTACCATAGAGTTGCATGCAGGGGCGGTTGAACCAATAGGCGGGTTACACATTTGCATATAGCGTCAATCGCCCAGGGGTGCTCTTGAGGCACCCCTGAGCCCACCCACCATCCTCCTCCTCTTCCTCTCCTTCCCCCTCACCTGAAGCAGCGAAGACAATAGTAAGCCTGAAGCTGCGCCACCACTGCTTGAAAGTGAGGAACAGGAGGAAGGAGAAGAAAAGGAGGAGGATAATGGATGGGTTCCTAAAGTCCCTCCATCACCCACTGCCATCAGCCACCAGAAGCAGCCTTCTTTCTTTCGGCTGCCCCCTTCCCTGGCTTTCCTCGCCTCCTCCTCTTCTTCCAAGATGCCCCGGAGAAAGAAGCCGGCAGGAGGGAGGGAGGACGTGAGAGAGACTGCTCCCTTCTTTGCCAACTCTTTCTTGCCTCCCCTCCTTCACTGCAGGAAGGAAGAGAAGAAGAAGGCAAAAACAAGTTTTATTTCTGAAGTCTCCCATTCCTCTGCATCCTGCTCCCTTTTTTCTTCTCCATCTCCTTCTTTGTTTCCTCCTCCTCCTTCTTCTCCCTCATTTCTGTAGATCCTTCTCCTTTCTTCTTCCACTCCTTCCTTCCTTTCTGTCTGCTTGCCCTGCTTGACTGCAGCAATTCTCTCTCTCTCTCTCTCTCTCTCTCTCTCTCTCTCTCTCCAGACCGAGAGGCGGCTGCCTCTGCCACACTCCACTGTGCTTCTGAGTGAAGGGCCTTGCTTCCCTCCTTCCTTTCCTTCTTTCCCTCCTTCCCTCCCTTCTCTTCATTCTTTTCATTCTTCCTCCCTTTCCTTCCTCTCCTTCTCTTTCTTCCCTTCCCCCTTTTTCTCCTTCCTTCTTCCTTCCCTCCTTCCTTTCTTCCTTTTTCTTTCTTTCCTGCCCCTCCTTCCTTTCCTTCTTCCTTCCGTTCCTTCCTTCTTTTTTCTTTCCCCTTCATTTCCCTCCTTCCTTTCTTTTCTCCCTTCATGGCTTCTCACTTTTTTCTGTGGCTCCTTCTTGTTCAATTCCTTCCTTCTTTCCTCCCTTCATAGCTTCTCTCTTTTTCTATGGCTCCTTCTCCCTTCTTATTCAGCACCATCCTTCACTCTCTCCTCCCTCGGCTTGTCTCCCATTATTATTATTGCATATTGTTTTTGTGAGTAATCACTATATTTTAATTAAGTTCAATGTGTAAATATGAAAATACATCCTGTATATCAGATGTTTACATTACGATTCATAACAGTAGCAAAATTACAGCTATGAAGTAGCAATGAAAATAATTTTATAGTTGGGGGGTTACCACAACATGAGGAAGTGTAATACCAGTAACTGCAGCATTTCCCATCCTTGGCTTATATTCAAAATGTTAATTCCCCCCCCCCCCCCATTAGTGTTTCTTTCCATTGACTCTTGTTTTCTAAAGTTTTAATTTGTATTTATTTTACTTTTATTAACTGAGGGTGATATATACATCTTAGGACCTAAGCACCCTAAAAGTACCAACTCCCATCTGATTTTGGAAGCTAAGCAGAGTCAGCCATAGTTAGTACTTGGATAACAGAAGATGTCCAGCAAGAAGAAAGCATTTCATTGTAAAAGGAATCAAGCTAAAGCACTGCAAAGGTTTTAACAACTTCAGCATCATGTGCTATACAAGAAACATAGAGACAACTAAATTGACTGAATCAGTTCATGACGATGACAAGATACCAATATCTGAGCTTCTATTTGCATTCTTTAAAAAGTTAATTTGTGTTAATTCTATGTAATGTAACTATATTAACATAATGTTGTAAGTAAACTTCTGGTTTGTTAGGTAACTCTTTTATTCACCCCTACCTTTTATATTTCAGTGATTGGTTTGGAGGGGGGCACCAAGTTATTGTTTGTTTACCCTTGAAAATTACTTAGGGCCATCCCTGGTTGCATTAATGGAGCTAAGAAATTCCTAGATATGATACCCCTCTAGGAATGTCTAGGTCTTCCAAAGTAACTCTTTGATATGCTGGCACCAGAAGTCAGTTACTGTAATGTCATTTGGTCATATCTATGGTCTCAGTTAAATGCAGTCTTGCTGGGTACATATCTGTTGCACCTCGGCAGGAGTTCACCTTGCTCACAGCATTCACCAAGGGAGATGCAATTGTTTGGTCCAACATTTCTGCAATCCTTCCTGCAGAGGATCCATTCCAGAGTGCATTACACAAATCTAAAATCAAGCAAAAATATGAACAAGATAATTGAAACAAAAAGTTAATGAGGAAAGGACCATGGCAATCAGCTATTCACATGTAGTTCATTTGTAAGATGCAAGGTAAGGTGATCTGCCTTTTTCTCTGTTTATACTAATAATCATATTAGGTTTTTTTAAAAAACCAGACTGTAAATAATTGCCTAGAGAGAATAGATTTCATGCTTAGGGTTTTTTGTGTATTTTTAACTCCTACTTTTACATATTTGCTGGTTGTCAGAATAAATTATTCACCAGACTAACAAGTCTCTTGTGATTCTCAAATCCCAGGGCTAAATTACAAGTCAAATCTTAATAGTTTGGAAAGCTTCCTGCTCTACCTCAAGTAGCATCTGTGGATAATATCATAACTTCCCTCTCTTAAAATAAACCCCTTACAATTATTTAAATCCTCTAAGGACAAATATTTTCTAGTTGACAGGATAATGAAGCTTGTTCCTGTGTTTAAGGTGTGACAGTAGGCACAAATATGTATAGATCTGTATTTACTAGGCATGAGAAAAAAGTTATGAAAATGATTCGTTTCGTAAGAAATTCGTAAGAAATGCTACTTTCGAGTATTTCCGCACCTGGAACACCAACCAGGAAGTGGACTTTCTTTTTCGAACTTCGGGGGCCAGGATTTTCTTAAGTGTCGTTATTAGGTCGTAAGGGGGGGGCACCCTCCTTCTCTCTCACCACCCTTCCGCCTCCCTTGCCAATAAGTATTATGGCAAGGCAAGCCCTAAACTCGCTCCTTCTTTCGGCTGGAAGCCTGGAAAAAATGTAAACAGAGAGGATTACTCAGAAGTAAATCTGCAAAGGAGGGCACTTTGGATGAAAGGCCCTCCTTTGTCGATTTACTTCTGAGTAAACCTCTCTGTTTACATTTTTTCCAGGCTTCCCTGCCTCTCCTGCCCTGCCAGGATCTAAAGCATCAAAGAGTATTGGGGTGAGAAACCAACCTAATGTATAATAGAATGAATGCTACTGTAAGTGCCTAATATTATAAGTAATCAACTGGTCATACCTACATTCCATGCACATGTAATAATACAGCAGTAATAACAATAACAAGAGGTAAAATTCAAACCGAAGTATTCTGACTGGTCTCTCCTCATGCGGTGCAAACGGGCTCTTCTCTTATTAGCCCGGGAAATTAGCCCGGGAAAAGCCAGCGTTGGCTGCTTGGGAGCACACACATACATATTCTTGGGGGGGGGGATCTTTGCTGCAGAATCCAGGGCTCATAGAGAAGATTCTGCAGCACATCCCCCCCCCCAAGAATATGTATGTGTGTGCACCCAAGCAGAAAACGCTGGCTTTTCCCAGGCTAATTTCCCGGGCTCACAGAGAAGAGCCCGTTTGCACCGCATGAGGCAGGGACCAGTCAGTATACTTCGGTTTGAATTTTACCTCTTCTTATACCCATTGTTATTACTACTGTATTATTGCATGTGCATGGAATGTAGGTATATGACCAGCCTGGGCAAACTTGGGCCCTCGCTCCCTTGGGATCGGGGTGAGAGAGAGGCAGCGAGGAGCCAGGGGGGGCTCCTCCTCCTTTTCTTTTGCTGCTTCCAAGAATAGAATACCCCCTCCCTCCCTCCCTCCTTCCTATTTGGAGAGTCCCATCTAGAATTCAGTGTGATTTATTCAAGTTTTGGCCTACAACTCCCAGAAATCCCAGCCAATTTACCAGCTGTTAGGATTTCTGGGAGTTGTAGGCCAAAACCATCTGGAATGCGCATGCGCTGGCATACGAACTACTAACAAATTTCGTTAGTAATTAAGTTACATTTTAGAAATTTTTGGAAATTTTTTTGTAAGTCTTCCTATTACTAATCCAAAAAAAAAATCCCCCCTCCCCATTTGATTTTAGAATTGCCATTTTTGGGTTCTAAAACATGCCTAGTATCTACGCCATGTCAAAAGCAGTTGTGTTTGGGAAGTGGTGTACTGAACCTATAAATAAACAAAAATTAAGTAATAGCAAGTCAATCATAATGAGACTTATTTTTATCTTAGCTCAGGCTTTTTCTTATATTACAGTATCTTCAAATTGCAAATCTTTTTCTCACTCTCTGTCTTTTGCTTTGTGTTCTGAAAATGGTCTACTAGGTTCATTCAAGTTTATTGGTTAATTGAATTAAAACTGTTTATGTAGATTGCCATCCTTTACTATATATATATATATATATATATATATATATATATATATATATATATATATATATACACACACATATATATATTTATATTTATATTATAGTCTTTATTCACTTAGCTCAAGTTAGTATGCATTGCTCTCTTCCCATCTTAGTTTGAAAGCAATGCAAGGTTTGTTAAAATGAAAGAGATTATAATTTACCCATGATCATCCTGTAAATATTTTTGGCTGCATGGTATCTTCAGAACACAGAGCAATACATATGGGCCTATAGCTGAGTGGTGGGGGGTAGGGATGGTAGGGGTTCAAAACACTCCAAAACTTTTCAGGTAAAAAAACCTTCCTGTTTCAGTTGTGAATTTTAGCAAATTAATCAACCATCCGACTTAATTCTATCAGAAGCAAAAAATTAAGAGTTCCTCTGAGAACTGCAAGCACCATCTCAACCTTTTAACAATTTATTCACACTGTTATTGCTTACCTTTCCATCAATTTACATTGCAATAGCAGCAATAGCTGATATAGTGGAAGCAACTAAGTTGGCCCACCCACAACTGGCAGGCACAGCCTAAGGCGCGATGGAACCTGATTTCTGTGAAAGTGTATTAACAATTTTTCAAGTGTTTTCAACAGACATTGTAGCATTCTTTTGTAACCACTAAATTACCAATTAAAACCATGTTAGGTTTTTTTAGATTTGAAACTTTGAAACTTGATTTAATTAAATCTATATAAAGTATACAATTTAAATTATTTGTGTTATGATTCACTAAAAAATAGTTCAACCCCTCCAAAAAAAATTTCCTGGCTATGGGTTACATCATACTGCCTTGACATATTTTATTGGATTGTTTTATAACTACAATTAAGTCTAGACTAAAATCCCTTGGTTTTACTCACAGATATTCAGATTTCTTGAGCCTGTCTTGTCCAGCCTACTAGCCCCTTCACTAGCCTGCCACTTCCCTCTCCTCACCTATTTGAATTTGAACTTGTGCTCTGTTGTGTGTCTTTTGGTACATTTGACAAATACCATGTAGGTATAGTTTCAATATTAAAAGCTACCATATTATTTATTAAATCTGATAAAGGCAACATTAATCAAGAGTCACTGAATGAGCAAAACTATGCATATCTACTAAAACGCAAGTCCCATAGGCTAAGAAATCTAATCACCCTTACTTCAAATACTGAATTATTGGCAAAACAAACTTAGTTTTGAGCATTATGTATTTTATTTGGATGTGTGGGTGGATTGTTATTCTATTCCAATAGTATGCCAAATTGTTGAAAGTTGTTCATTGCTCTACTTCTCCTCTTTTTAAACTATACACAGATTTTCAGAATAGCTCCCAACGCTTGTATTAACCTGAGTAATTACTTTGAGGCACTGAGTTATGTTTGCTCAATAGAGCCTGAATTTTCCCTCAGTACCATATTCAAGTACAGATTTCTACAATTTCCTGAACATTGAAATGGCTTGTTCTTTCAGTCTTCATTGGGGACTTCACTTCTGATTTTGTGGAGTGGAGAGAGGGGAAAAGAAAGTATATCTAATGTTAACTGCAGATGGGTTTAGAAAAAGCCTGTCAAACACAAAGGGAATAGGATGACCAGAGTGTTAATTCAACTGGAATTGTGCTGTTGTTTAACTGCCATCTATATCTAGAAGACCCAAAAGGAAGTGTTTAGTAGAAATTGGACTCCAATTTGACATAAAGCTATGACCTAGTTGGATTTCTCCTTGCAACTTTTTAAGGCATATAATATATCAAATTTTGAAACCATCTAAGAGCAGAGATCAGTGTTGGCCATTCTTATCAAGAATCTATTATTAAGATAGGTGTTTTTTTATTTAAAAAAATCAATGAACACTGCTAACCTAATGAAGCTTATTTGTTGGGGATCATTCTTAAAACAGTTGCCATGCTGAGCACTAAAAATCAGTGGAATAATTTGAAGACAAAATTATAAAGTTAGAAAGAACTATATGAGCCATTTGGTCCAACTCCCTGGCATGCAGGAATACACAATAGATGTTAATGATCCTGAAATACTACATAGACAGAAAAACCTGCCAAGCAAATACCTGCACAATTAAAGAGATAGGAGGATATCTATTAATAGCAATCGCAATTAATCAGTCATATTGAAGGGAAATATATAATAATCAATTTACTACTTTGGGTAGGTTCCACTTGGGATAGCATGGGCACATTATGTTATGAAATCCACTTCTAAGTGTCACCTTTTACATGATATAGTTAAAGTTTGGAACATAGATTTTTAAAAGTAACTAGTTATAGCTAAGATAGACTATAACTATTTCACAAACAGTTGATGCTATGCACAAGACAGAGATAAGACCAGCTTCCCTTTTCATCTATTGTTCCTCTGAAACTGGTACTCAAGAAACATAGTTCCATCATGATGCTACAGACAGATTTTTTCTAAGTGAATTTGCTAATCTTTCTTTAAAACAACAAAATAAAAACGAAGTAACATCTTGTAGAAGTTAGTTAACAGTTCAACTATGCACTGTCTGTACTTCTATCGAGAGCATGCTTGGAAAGACATACATGGAACCCAATGAAATTCATTCAGTGTTAAATCCCCAAGGTCTAAGCTCTTGCCCAAATAATACCTTGACATATGAAAATTCAGATACCAGAGAAGCTATCAGAGGCATTTTAAACCAAAAATGAAATTAAACATCACATACTAATCATCCTACTATTGATAACGATGCGTTGTTATTCTTTTTAGATAAACTTGCAAAGAAAGATGAGAATAACTGGAGTTATAACTCAAGGTGCCAAGAGAATTGGAAGCCCAGAATATATAAAATCATACAAAATTGCATATAGTAATGATGGGAAATTATGGGCAATATACAAAGTGAAACGCACAACTGAAGATATGGTAAGTCAGTGTTATCAATACAAAACCATTTTATGCATTTCAATGTATGATAGGTTAGTGGGGCAATGTAATTGTCTTACAAAAATGGGTTGAATGAGATAGTCTAGCTTAAATAACTTTTGATTTAGAATCTTTGGACTGAACTGACATTCTGTGTAGACTAAGAGTTCCTTTATTTTAATTGACCATTTTATAAATATAATCTGTTACCCTTCTGCTTAAAGTTTAAATTAATTATGTTAATAAATAGGTAGTCCTTAAAAGGATACATTCAACAGGAATATTTTATACATCTTTTCTTTTAAAATATAATAAGCTGGTATTTGTAAGTCACCCTGGGCACAATCTGTTGTGGAAATGTTATGTATAAAATAACTATTTAAGAATTATACCCACCTTAAAAAGATCTTGCAATTTACTTTAATTTTGGACTAAGTAATTATCATCCTGTACTTTACTTATAAAAGCATACATGCTTTTTTAGTTTAAGGGCATGTCATTTGTACCCTAAAATAAGTAATAAGAAGGGGGCCATGTGTTAGGGATGCCATTATTTATTATTCTTTTTCCTCAAAGGATGCAAGAGATAATTTTCGCACTCCTCTTCCTACTTCAAGAAAGGTTTTGAAAATCACCCAGTTTTTGAAGCCCATTTCCAATTTGGTAGTCATTTAGCACAAAATTTTATTGTAGTTGTTCTGCACACAAAACAACATTTTCCATACAGGAAGGATTTTCTGTGCAGAAATGTCTGTTTTCTGTGCAAATCACAAGCATCTCTATTTTGCACCAGGTAAATCCTAAACTATGGAAGTTTTTGTCACTCCAGGATTTTGTTCATCAGGATTTCTTGACATTCCAAAATATATTTCTCAATGGTTTTTGGGTAATTCCAAATATCTTTCCAGCCATAGTAGTGATAAAAAAAGGTTGGAGCAGCTACTACCACCTTTTTCTCACTTCACTCATAGTCAAACTTTAATAAAATATTTCTTTTCTTTTCTGAAATGTAAGCATGGGGTGCCTGATCTGGCCTAGCACCACAATGTGTTGGAAGTGCAGGCATAGCTATTAGGACCGTACAAATGGCTGGTATAGACATCTTGACCTATAAAAAGATTATAATGGAGATTTGAAGCTTACATTTCTTCTTTTGTTTATTCTAAGGACCCATTTTGGATCAGGTCTTCATGTACCATTTAGTAAGGAAAGACACTGCTAGCTAGATCTTTAAAGAAACATGTGGCTTGAGCCTTAGTACAGCATGCGTGTGGGTGTGCGCACACACCTGCAAGAAGTACAAAAATGCAGGATTGTAGCAAAATGAAGTTTGGTAGTAGGAGGGTGCTATCACCCTCCAATTTCCTGATTTTCTCACAGCCATCTTCCACCTTGTGGGGGAGAAAAAAGACAGTTACAAGGAAGAGCCCTGATCAGGTGGTCTTTTCTTCTCAACTGCACTTATGTCATAAACACCACCTCCCCTTCAACAGCAGCCGTGGACCTAGTGTCTACCATGGAAACACTAGGACTCTCACTCTGTAAGACCGGTCCCACACATCAGGCCGGGCACACCCTGGATTTGATCTTTGTGGCCGGAATCCAAGTGATCTCAACCTCTGTTATAGGGGTTCCATGGTCGGATCACAGTGTCCTGGAAGTCCGCCTTGAAGTGGCCTCTCCACTCGGTAAGGGTGCCGAACCCATTCTGGTTCGCCCGAAGAGACTTATGGAATCCACTAGGTTCCTGAATGCTCTGAGGGATATGGAGCTCACCGGCGACTCAGTCGATGGGTTAGTGGAATGTTGGAACACTTGTCTTTCCACCGCCTTAGACGAGATCGCCCCCAGATGCTCTCTCATCCCCCATAGAAACCGCTCACCTTGGTTTACTGAGGAGCTGTGTGCGATGAAACGGAGGAAGAGACAGCTAGAGGACGTGTGGCGGGGCCTCCATGACAGAGCATCGAGATTGGCTTATAAACAATTTAAAGATGTTTATGAGCAAGCTACTATCAAGGAGGCTAAAAAAGTTCAGTATTCCTCCTTGATAGAGTCGGCCAGTTCACACCCAGCTCAACTCTTTAAGATAATTCGGTCATTGACAACAATCTCGACTGTCCCAAATGATAGGGGTTTGGCTCCCACAGCTGAGGATTTTCAGAACTACTTTATCGACAAAATCTCGATTCTCCGCCGGGACATCCCGGCCACTTTCAATACAGTATGCGAACTCGAGACTCCGCCACCACTCAGCGGGCCCACCTTCACCTGTTTCCAACTGCTGGACGCAGCAGCTGTCGATAAGTTACTTGCTGCAGCTAGACCAACTACCTGCTCCTTTGACCCGTGCCCCTCCTGGCTTGTTAGATCTTGCCGGGAGGGGTTACGAGACCCCCTGGGAAAGATTATCAACAGCTCCCTTGAGCAAGGAGTGTTCCCAGGGCGTTTGAAAGAGGCAGTGGTAAGACCGCTGCTGAAGAAGCCGAATTTAGACCCTTCGGCTCCCTCCAATTACCGCCCGGTTTCCAACTTGCCATTTTTAGGCAAGGTAATTGAGAGGGCAGCAGCGGATCAGCTGTAGCGGTTCTTAGACGACACAGCTGGACTTGATCCCTTCCAGTCCTGCTTTTGTATCGGGCATGGGACGGAGACTGTGCTTGTCACCATTACAGACCAACTTTGCCGCCAGCTGGACCAGGGTGGGTCAGCCCTGCTTGTTTTGTTAGATCTAACAGCAGCGTTTGACAAGTAGATCACACACTGTTGACCCACCATTTAGCCGTGACTGGGGTGAGGGGGACTGCCCTTAAATGGGTGGTCTCCTTCCCCCAGGATCGGGGACAACAGGTGGAGAGGGGAGAGGAGGTCTCCGGGAGGCTCCCATTAAGTTGTGGGGTCCCCCAGGGGGCCATCCTCTCTCCTTTATTATTCAACGTTTATATGCGCCCCCTGGCCCAGCTGGCCCGTGACTTTGGTCTGGAGTGTTATCAGTACGCTGACGACACCCAGCTTCTGCTGAGAATGGACGGCAGGCCAGATACCGTACCCGATTGTTTCCATCAATACCTGGAAGCTGTGACTGGATGGCTGCGCTCCAGCCGGCTGAAGGTGAATCCGTCGAAGATGGAGATCTTGTGGCCCAGTCACCCTGGGCTGGATGAGTGCCGGTTGCCTACCCTGGATGGCGAGCAACTTAGCCCATCATCCCTTGTAAAGAGCTTGGGTGTCCAATTGGACCCATTGCTGTCCATGGAGACCCAGGTCTCCATGGTCAGCAAGACATCATTTTTCCATCTTCAACAAGCTAGGCGACTGCCACCCTACCTGTTCAGGGATGACCTGGCCACAGTGATCCAAGCGACGGTCATCTCGAGGCTGGACTACTGTAACACCCTCTACGTTGGCCTTCCCTTTTCGACAATCCGGAAACTCAAGCTAGTGCAGAATGCCACAGCCCGCTTACTGGTGGGAGCACCAGTAAGGGAGCACATTACTCCCATCCTACGGCACCTGCACTGGCTTCCCATCGAGTACCGTATCGCCTTCAAGGTGTTAGTTCTAACCTTTAAGGCCTTGCACGGTCTAGGGCCTGTGTACCTGAGGGACCGCCTTACCCCGTACGTTCCCCCGAGATCGCTGCGCTCAGAGGAGCAGAACTTGTTAGTTATTCCATCGATCCGCTCCTGCCATTTGTCCACAACTAGTCAGCGAGCTTTTTCTGCTGTGGCACCTATGCTGTGGAATTCACTTCCAGCCGACACCTGTGCGCTCCCAGAGCTTGTCCCTTTCCGGAGGGTGTGCAAGACCGCCCTTTTTAGACTCACTTTCGGTTAATCCAGAAATGTCCTCATACGATCTCATCTATGAGTTTTATGGAATTTGTAATTTCTTACATTTTAACATTGTTGTACCTTGTTGTTTTTTATTGAATGCTGTAATCCGCCCCAAGCCTGCAGGGAGGAGCGGAATATAAAACCAAATAAATAAATAAATAAATAAATAAATAAACAGTGATAGCAATTTATATAATTAAAATTTAAAATGGTAAAACTTAAATGTATTTCAAACTAAAGTGATTCATTTAAGTTGAAATTTTTAGCAATAATGTGATTCTATAATGAAATTATTGTTTAAATAATGAATGAATTAAATCTAAAACTCACCCTGTGGTAATACCTTTATTGGATCAACCCAAAGACACAAAATATGTCACATTAGCTTTTGGAATTTCAAAGACCACCTGATGAGATATTGGTTAAAAGATTAGGTAAGTGGGGAAACGTGACATAGGGCTACAGTATTAATACTGTTTGTTGAGATATTAGAGGGTAGACAGAAATAAGACTCCTCCGTAACTACAAGTTTTTCTCAGAGGGGTTCTTTATAACTTTATGTGGAAAGGCCAAACTTTATTGCTTTTGTTTTATTATCTTTGTTCCCAGTCAGCTTAAAACCTTTTGACAGAACAAAAGGTGACCCCACTCCATATTTCCCATCTAACAGGCGAATTTCTCTACTATTTGAATGTCCCATTCTATTTATCAAAATGTTTCCTTTTCCAAGACCTACTGATGCCCTTATCTGAACTGAACTAGTTTTCAGAAGTATTTTTTTCCGTTCCAGTTACTTTCCAAGTATATGCATGCACACAAGCATTTATCAAGTGCAACTTCTGACCTTCATCCACCATTATTATTATGAATCAGAAATACAGAAGAGGATTCTTACTGCTTGGCAGGATGTTTCAGACAAATACTTACTCAGTTGATGACACAAAGTTATCACTTGATAATTGGTTGCCTCTATTTGCACGACTGTTCCCTAATGTCTTTATCATTCTTCAATGGAGGTTAGGAAACATCTGTTTGAAGCTAAATAAAAAATTGTCTGATGACAGTAATTAATTGTCTGTATTGCAATTCAAATTCATTCTAGAATCTAATGCATTCTGCAACGTCATGTGTTTTTCTATAGGTGTTCCGCGGAAATGTAGACAATAATACACCATATGCAAATTCTTTCACCCCACCAATAAAAGCTCAGTACTTAAGATTATATCCTCAAGTTTGTAGGAGGCATTGTACTTTGCGAATGGAACTCCTTGGCTGTGAATTATCTGGTAAGTATTTTCTCAAAATATGTATATTATAACAAGAAAAGTAACTTCAGCAGCACCAAAAAAAGCATTGATAAATGTATTGGTATTTATTTATGCATTTTAAAGATAGCTATATTGTTATGTAAATTATTATTATTTTATGTCTATTACTTTCTAAGGCAAATCAGTTGTGTTTTCTTCCTTTCTACATACATATTACTATAAGATTCAATTTAAATATTTCTATCTTGGCTCCCTGTCAGTGATTCACGAGCAGACCCACTTTATAAAAAACAAACCAACAAAAAAAAAGCACCCATAATAAAATAGGCTTTTTATACTGCCACATAATCTAGATGATCAAAACAGATAATTCACATTATGTGCTTTGACCTGCATTATATGAGTCTACACTGCTATATAATCCAGTTCAAAACTGATAATCTGGATTTTATATGGCAGTGTAGAAAGTGTTCAGTATTTCTTGCTTGATGAACAAGGTAATAAAAATAAAATAAATAACATTAAAATCTAAGGCAGTTTCAAAACACAGTGAGAACATATTCATCAAAGAAAGAACAGACCTCGGATTATTACCTCGGATTTGTATTTGTGTTTGTTTAACTTTTAAATGGATGTTTATAATTTGTTGTTTTGAACTAATATTTTAATTGTAATTTTATTGCTACTGTTTGTTTGGCATCTAATAGTTGCCTGTTGTGAACCGCCCTGAGTGCCGCCCCCTTCCCCGGGTGAGAAGGTCGGGATAGAAATGACTGAAATAATAATAATAATAACAATAACAACAACCACTATTTAGTTAATGTTATGCAATGTTATTGGTCTTACAGTCCATTCTACTGAGTGACATTAAGAAGTACAGGAGAGTTGGGTGTATCCTGCCCATCTTCCATTGCATTTTATCCTCCATGGCATCCACAAGTTTCAACTTCCAAATTAAGCTAAAAGTAGACTGAACTGAAACTAAATAATCAGTTTCAACCACGGTTAAATGGAGGTGGATTGCAATCACAAACTGAGAAACTTTGCACAATAATTTGATCAGCCAGGTTTTTAAATTTGTATTCTTAAAGAATGATTCTTACTGTTACTTCTTTACTGGCAGCATTTTTATTAATTTCCTCTATATAGTTTCTGTCATTCTCCAACAAGAAATGATAGAGTTGAAAGAAAAAATGTTTGTGGTAGTACCAAGAACTTACCTTTACTTCCCAGAGGCTTCCATGAAAATCTGGCCTTCAATTGTATTTTTAAACCTTTAATACATGTATAGAGGCAAAGATTCATTCTATGTACTTGTAATGGCCCTGCCTACTGCTCTTGGAGAGGGAACTCCTTGATATCATCTGACTGTCTTCATCCACTGATTATTCCACTGACTCAGTAATTCAGTTATTGAGGAATTTGAATTGCACTTTCTACACTTTTAAGCTTGTAGAAAGCTTTCCCCAGTCTCATTAGCACACACAACAAGCTGGCACTTGTAAAAAGTGTGGAAAAGAGGATAGTTTAAAGTAAAGCTTTAATTATATTCGGGCAATCTACATTAGCAAAAGAATATCGTGTACATAAATACAAGATGTATATTTCCTTCATTTATACTTCCTTCAAATATGTATGTATACTTCCTTCAGGTATACATAGAAATAGATACAAGTTGTTCAATCTAGGTCATATTTAGTTGAGGTTAGAAAGCAACGTAGGCCCCTAGAACATCTAGCTGAGCATTTCCTATTCTAAGAAGTGTCGCCATCTTTGCTCTGTCTTGACCAAGTTTCTCTTAGTTGAGACAGTCACCTCAATCCTTTGTTTCTCTTCTACATGTGGCATCCTGAGGATATATTGTCTCTTACTTAGAAGACGCAACAAGTATTGGTACATCTCCCAAACTGGCAATTCTCATTGAGTAATTGTTTCTTGTGATCTCTGTGACTCCTTTGTGATGCTGACTCCCAATAATTGTAAGTTAATCCAACACCTCATTGACCCTTTGCTTACTTGGAGGGGAGACTAGAAAATTGAAAGGCACACTATCATTGTTATCTACTGTTATTGCAGTACTTTGAAAATGGCACCCACCCCGTTGCTGTTTGCATGCCACTATTCTTAGTTCAATCAGCATAGAGTCAGCAACTTCTAGTTTATATGGGTTCTTGAGGCTACAGGTTATGAGATCCTTGAAGCTTACAAGAATTTCCTAACTGCATTTCCAGTACTTTCCAGGTGAAATTAAGTCTACTGCTGAGTCTGGTTACTTTTGATGAGATTTGATTTGATTTGATTTTGTTTTCTTGCTTTCGTACAGAACCCTTTATTGTGCCTCGCAGCAGAAGTAAATGAGCTAGTAGAGCCAATATCAGTCCGTTCAACATTTCTTGTGTAGAGGGGTCATTGCACAAAAATGTAAAGCCTGACCCAGAGGTTTTTTGCACAAAAGTTTCATTCCTTTGCAGATCCAATGAAAATATATACACTTCTTCATCTTTGTCAAAGTACCAACCTTGTTTTAGTATGGCAACTGTGCAGGCGAATTTGTTTTGAGATTATTTTTATATGACTATACAAACAGTCATCTGAGGCACTGGCAATATATCAAACCTGCCTGTTATGTAATTCTTGTTTCTTGAGTGACAACAAAACCAGGTTCCAAAATGAAAAGCTAATGCATTAATCTTACTGTGGCCCTCTTCGAGTACAGATAGATTTGAAAGTAAATGGAAAATCGCATCCAGGTGCTTTGGAGTATTAGATTTTCTTCTTTTTGTGTCTCCCACTCATGGGGACACAATTTAGAATAAGTCTTTGCCAGAATGACTACGAATTGTTTTGCTCAAAGAACTGTGAACACTATTAAGTGAATCCATTCCAGGGGTCGCATCTTGTTTCAAGGTCATTATACTCTGAACTGTCATGACGCCCAGACTCCAGAACAGTTGCAGCCTCAGCTGAAACATCTGTACAATTATTCTAAAGGATAAATAAATGCATTTTTAGCTTTGGTAGCCTAACTTTCTTTGAGGTGAAGGGAAGCTGCAATCTTCAGTCCATAATATGACCTATTTATTTTGTGGCCAAATTTATATATTTTTTCTTACCCAAGTTGCTCAACAAAATTGGCAACAAAATGAATGATTTAACCAATTTAAAACTCTCTACATACTATTGATTTCAATGGAACAAATGACTGTTGTATGCACTAAATGGCAGGCCATATTTAGTTTCCACTGTAGACATCAATGGGAAAGAGCTGTGATCATCTTTTTTTTTATCCTGCCATATATATTCTCTTACCATTTTAGATTTGTTTGGATTCACAAATGAACACATGATATTTTTCTAATGTTTACTTAGAGAATCTTGACTTTCACTGGAATGAACACTGCCGATAATTAAAATAATTATTCATTTATATTTCATTTATTTAGTCATTAATATTTTAAATAAAATAGTCATTTTTCATGCTGCCTAATATCCAGGCAAGCTATATATTTAAAATACTAATAATATGTCATAGGAAAATATAATGAAATTTCATTAATAAAGTAACTTCAAAAATAACCAGAATTTAACAACATCCTATAAGAATGTGGGCTTATGGGATCCACACATCTTGTTGTTGTTGTTGTTGTTGTTCTGGGGTTCTCTGAAGCCTACAATGACTACCAGAAATTCTGAAAAAAGAAAATGAACAAATAAACAAAAAAACTCAATAAGAATAACCTAAAAAGTGGCTTCAAGCCCATTTTAGGGTTTTCAAAACTGATGGCATATGATTAACGGCATACTACAAATCATTAAAATACTGAACTGATCACTACATGCTTTCATACCCTTCAATTGTCCTAATTTGGCAGCGGGGATCATTCTAAATCTTCTATTGTCTTACTTTTTCAGATAGTTTTAAAATGCCCCAGTTTATCTCTCTTTCCACCCTTCCCTTCAGCCTCAGCAAAGGCTCCCACAATGACCAGGAACTTAAGGGCCAACTAAGAGCAATGGTGGTTCTTAGTCAGCCATAGCAGCTAAGTGGCACCCATGCCCCTGTGAAGAAAAGACTCCTGCTTTAGCTTTTTGGACTTCAGATTCATGGAAATAACTGTTATTTATTTAGTTGTCGGCTGTCTTTCTTAACAGGCTTCATTTTTTAAAAAGAAGAAGAAGAAAGAAATTGATAAATAAATGCAGCTTCCTAGTAGAAATGTTCTTGAAAATCAATAGTTACACTTAAATAACCCACAAATAACATTCTTCAGACATTCAAAAATATTTTATTCACCACTTGTATTCTACAGGGAAGGCAGTGGGTATGAAACAGAGAAATACAATCAATGACTCAATTCCCAGCAATAGATGGAATCAGATGGGGGAAGCAAATTGTTTTGACAAGCCAAGAGTCACTGATAAGGAATCCTTGTCTCCTCTCTAATCAACCAAAGGTGGAAATAAAGTTGATTGTTGTCATACCCAGCGTCTGTAAAGTCAGTGGAAGTTGGTGGCCAACAAGAACATATCTCAAGATTTCTTTCTAATTTATCAGAGTAGAGTTAATGTGGATAGCAGGCTACACACAAAAAATCCCTCCAGTGCCACTGCCCCTTTTTGACACTCATTTTGAAAACAGACTATTGTTTGCCCTGACTAGAGTAGACACTGAATGAGACTTACCTATACAGGCAGTCCCTAATTTAGGAACAAGATAGATTATGTCAGTTTGTTCTTATGTTGAATTTGTGTTTTGCTGTGTCTGTCCCTTTTCTAAAGATTACACCTCACTTTCTGTCTCTGTGATAATTGGTTTGAAAAATTTGACTTGTTGCGAAAAGAAGAATTGGGGATAACGCTTTAGTGAGATACCAGGCTTTGAACCCTCACTTGGCCAAAGAAACACATTGGGCAAGGCATACTCTTTCGGTCTCAAAGAAAGGTAAGGGAAACCCCCATCTGAACAAATTCTGCCAAGAAAACTCAATGATAGGTTTGCCATAAACCAGCAATGACTTGAAGACACACAACAATGGCAGCAACATAACAAAGACTGGGCATTTTACACATTTTGGTTTGCATTTCTCTGAAAGCAGAAATTCTCATAATACTATGCACAATCAGATATCTCAGTTCAGGAGCCAATCTGATGAGGAGGAGTATTTGTACCCGTTTTCTCCCAGGATTCGGGAGGTAAAGTGGCTCACAATTTTTAAAAATGTTACATTTTAAAAATATATATATACAAAATATAAATATTAAAATAGATTTTAATATTATAATGATTAAAACAAGTGAAACTGTTAAAAGTAATTCCTAATACTCAAACAAAAATGGCTCCTCAGTTTGGTTTGCACTTGAACGCTCAAAAGCCTCATGTGTAACCAATGTCAGTGGCACTTCTAGTTCCCAGCTGAATGTGACTTTCTGATAAAGGTAGCATACTCTAACCTACACACCTTTTACTAGCACACAATGAATGAAAAATAGTGGAAAGAAGAAAATTGAAAAAAATATATTTGGCTTCCATGTGAATGTTTTTGTAAAAGTAACAAAAGCATAGGTTAATCCCACTGTGCTATCATTTCACTAGAAGTTTTCAAGCTGTGAAGGGCAAGGTTAGGTCAATGCAGGCAAAACAAAGCCTTCAGAGAACATTTGATTAGAATGGAAAGAAGTGATACCAAACCAGCAAGATACCTTTAACAGTTGACTGCTATGACCTTTCAACATCATATCTATTGCCCACCCATCAATGAAATAATGAGACCAGACAACTGTGTTGGGATAAATATGGGCAACTTTTATTACATTGTTATCTATTTAAACTTTCTTCATGAACTGCAACCAGCTAAAGGTGAGGGTTTGAACTTGATGTTGTGTAAGCCAAGGCAGTGGCCATCCCAATCCCACTCCTCAGCTGACTTGGGCAAGGCACCTGAGTTGAGTCATAACCAGGGCAACTGCTTAGGGAAGCTGCATAGAGGATTCAGACCCACAGCTCCAATGCCATTTCTGTTTGCCTTCACCTCGGTTGAGTCAACTCACTGATGTGGGTTCCCATTCCTGGCCTTCACCAAAAGGGGCGCCTTAGGTGCACACTGAGATGTACATTGTATCCCCATATTCTGCCACAAATTAGGGGCAAGCATCTGCTTTGTCCCTATCCCCCACCATGCCTTCTTAAACAGCTCTAATATTTTTGTGCAGATCATGAAGAAATTGCAAATTGCCTCCTCAGACGTATGGAAAACATCAAGTCTGAAAATTTCACAACAGTGACAAGTGATGTCAACCTAAATCATGTGTTAAAGCTTCAAAAATTTCCTATTTGCCCTCTCACAGGCTGCATCGATTTTCTGAAGTTCTCAATCGTCAAGTCATTTCTGGCTGGGAATTATGGCAGATCATACCACATTCATCTGGACCAAACATCATAATGTCTTGGATGTCCAACAATGCTTACAACACCAGTGCCTTGCCTTTCAGAAGGCCAAAGTTCTTTCCACCCAAGTGGACAACTAACATTCAGAGGGGGCACTCCCCCGATTAACAGCAATGGGCATAAACCATTCCACATCTGAAAGGGTACATTCCCCTTGTTCAAACAAAATTGGGTGGACACTATTCCACATCCAGAGGGGCACTTTCCCTTGTTTAAACATCAATGGGTATAACCATTCCGCATCCAAAGGGGCCCTGTTCCTTGTTTAAATGAGGGAATGTCATTTAGAAGAGACATTCCCTCATGTTTGACAAAATTGGGAATAACCCAGTTGACCTCCAAAAGAGGCACTCCCCCTTACTTCTGTTGCCTGAGCCAGGCTGCCATTGCCCAGATCGGGCACAACACCATGTCACTACATTCCCTAAGGATAATACTTGTGCCTGATAGTGGGCATTAATCTCATTGTGGTGGATATGATAACTCCTGGTCAGTCGCAAGGCCGAACAGGGCATAGGGTTACAGCCTGTGTTGGATAGGGTTACACTCCCCCTGAAGACGCAGGTTCGCAGCTTGGGAGTGATCCTGGATTCATCGCTGAGCCTGGAACCCCAGGTCTCAGCGGTGGCCGGGGGAGCTTTTGCACAGTTAAGACTCATGCGCCAGCTGCGCCCGTACCTTGGGAAGTCTGATCTGGCTACGGTCGTCCACGCTCTGGTCACATCCCGAATAGATTACTGCAACGCACTCTACGTGGGGCTGCCTTTGAAGACAGTTCGGAAATTGCAATTAGTCCAGCGGGCGGCAGCCAGATTGCTAACGGGAGCTACATACAGGGAGCATACCACCCCCTGTTGTGTCAGCTCCACTGGCTGCCTGTCCAATTCCGGGCTCAATTCAAAGTGCTGGTTTTGACCTTTAAAGCTCTATACAGTTCTGGCCCAGCTTACTTGTCCGAACGCATCAGCCGCTATGTCCCACCTCGTGATCTAAGATCATCCGGGGAGGCCCTGCTCGCTCCCGCCACGCCTCAGATGAGGCTGGTGGGGACGAGGATAGGGCCTTCTCGGTGGTGGCTCCCGCCTGTGGAATGGGCTTCCTATTGATGTACAATCCACCACATCCCTACTGGCCTTCAGGAAAAAAGTAAAATCCTGGCTGTGGGACCAGGCATTTGTACACCAGCACAAGGCAGCATTTTAGATTGGTTTTTAATGAAAGTGGGTGATTATGGCCAATGTTTTTATGGACTGAACATTGTTTTAATCCAGAGTGAATGTGTATGGTGCTAATGTAGTTGTATTTTAATGTATTTTTAATGTATTTTAATTGTTGAAGGGTTTTGGGGTTTTATATTGTTATTATGTGGGCATCGAATTGTGCCGTACTGTAAGCCACTCTGAGTCCCCCCTTGGGGGTTGAGAAGAGCGGGGTAAAATCCCGAAATAAATAAATAAATAAAACCCAGGGCTGCCCAACTGCTGGCCCTGCAGGTGTTTTGGACTTCAACTCCCAGAAATCCTAGCCAGTTTACCAGCTGTTAGGATTTCTGGGATTTGAAGTCCAAAACACCTGCAGGGCCGGCAGTTGGACAGCCCTGCGTTAACCTAAGCCTTGTAAGGCTATAAAGACTGCTTTGTTTACACTCTTTCAGGCTATATCTATTTTCTCAAGGTCCCCATTGTCAGGCCATTTCTGCCTGGGAATTATAGCAGAGCATACAACATGTGCATTTAAGGTCAAATACTTTGAATGCCTTGGATATCAGATAGAGCTTGTATCATCAATGCCTTGCCTTTTGAAAGGCCACAGTCGTATCTACACAAGTAGATAGCTAACACATTCAAAGGGGGCATTGCCCCATTGAAACAATGATGTGTATAGCCCTGGCATCCTTGTCATTCTACATTGGCAATCTCACCCAAGTCCAGGTGTTGGCCTGAAGGCCCTTTTTGAGCATGTCATTTGGCCCCATAAGTGTAGCTGTGATGGATGATCGTCATGCAACTGTCACCTGGGGTCTGCAACAAACAGAACAAATGTCGACAAATGTAAACAGAAACATATGTAAGAACAGTAAGCCCTGGATCTCCACCTCCCTAAAGCCTGGAATACAACTGCGGAACCTCCCATAGTGGCAGCCATTGAAGCTGCACCAATCTGAAATGAATGGATTCTGGATTTGTGCCCCTGGAGAACCAAAGCCGTTAGAGCTCTGGATGTAACTGACCAAATTGCAGCTTAGTTAGGAGATATCTGTCTGCATGGCAAAAGAGTGGGCTTTTATTTATTTTTAAGCCCCATCTGCTTTAAGGGTGATGTAGGCTGCCATTGCCTGAACCAAGCACAACCCAGTGTCACTACATTCATTAAGGATAATAAATGTGCCTGACAGTGATAAGTAGAGTGATACTCTCTTCTTTCAGTTCAGAGGCTAGGGAAAAGAGGACTACATAGATGTAGCAATGCATTGCAAGCCTCGTGCTAAGAATTTAAGGATTGCTCCATTTGCCCTCATACAGGCTATATCTATTTTCCTGAGGTCTCCATAACCTGACCATTTCTTCCTGGAATTATGGCAGACCATACAAACCTGCGCACCTGAGGCCAAGCATCTCAAATGCCCTGGATGTCAGACCAAGCTTGTATAACCAATACCTTGTGTTTTGAAAGGCCATCCAAGTGGATAGCTAAAAAATTCATAGGGGGCACTCCTCCATTTAACAGCAATGGGAATAACCCATTACTCATCTAGAAGAGGCATTTCCCCATGTTTGACAAAATTGGGAATAACCCATTTCACCTCCAGAAAGGGCACTGTCCCTTAGTGTAAGTTGCCACTGCCTGAACCAAGCTCAGCTTGTTTTGACTACATTCCCTTAGGAGAAATGATGTATTTTTCCTTTTGTGGTCCACTCTGGAAAATCTAATTGCCAGTGTCACCTGACCTTGGACTTATCAAATGTCACCAAATATTTATACTCTACTTAAATATCCTTAAATATGGAGTGTGCATACCTATTTCAGGTGTCATACATGTGAAAAGCTAAAAGCATTGTGCAATGCCCAGTGCAAGATCTCCCTACCAAGTTATGTGAAGTATATGGTGACCTAGTTAAACCCTTCTCTCCTGTAGTAGTCGCTACAATGTCGGGGTAGCTATCAGGCCACCATCAAGTTCTATCAAAGTAATTGGACTAGCCAATTGCCCTGGGTTTCACAATGCAACTGGCCAGCCCAGAACTGTCAAGCCTTAGTGCAGTTTTTGGGACACGAGCCACCTTTCAAATAGAGCAGAAATGCTGGAATTTTCAGCATTTCTTTGAACAACCTCCATGGGCTGCAAACTTCCTAACTGATTAAATGATTGCCCAGAGCAAGCCACTAGGCTCAATTACCTCTTTTCCCTTACACCTGAGCTGAAAACAGAGGGCATCACCTTTGAAATTGCTAGGAAAACTTCATCTTCAGGTGCCACATATGCCATTGCAACAGGCTGTGGCTCCTGCACTCCAACCGGCAGCACTGCCACTGCATGGACTGCATAGACAATTGTCCCTTTGTGCCTATCGGCTTTGAGAGCAGACATCCAATTAGGTGTTTGATTCATAGGGTTTTGCCAGCCTATCTGATGGGTCAGGACTCTAGAGCAGGCTCTGTACTCATGTGACCATCTGTGAGTTGTATGCACATGCTGCTAGGGCCTCCAAGGCCATTCCTAGACCATCCTCCTCACCCAAGAATGAAATGGCAGGTGAGGGAGAGGGGGGTTACTGGTAGCTTCTTGGCTGGGCCTTGCCCGTAAACCCACCATCATTATTATTTAGCACCCTGCTGCAAGAAAAACAGCAGAGCATTACTCCAACATTGTCATGTTGCCAGATAAAAGCTTCTAGATATTTGGATTACGTCTACTTTGCTGTTTGTGCAGGCTAATGTTGTTTGCTCTATCTGGCTGGTGACCATTAAGATTGTTTACGGGCAAGAGATAGGGGTTTTGAACAGAAACATCTGCTCTGTGACCAATGTGGGTCTTGTAATTATTGTTACGTAACATTGAAGAACCAAGCCTCTGTTATTTAGTTGGTGATCTCCCATCTCGTACTATTAGAATTCAGTCCTATTTAGCATCCAAAATCTAAAGTGATCCATTGCCAGCATGGTATTCAGGACTTTGCCCTGATTATTCTTTGCTCAGTATTACCTCTGGCTGGGCAATCATAAATAAATTTATTGTTGCTCATGTTATTATCAATATTATTGACACCAGTAGTTTCAATAAGTTTAATCCCAAGACATGCAGATTGTCTAAGTTGGCAAGTGTAGAGCAATTGAAGCATTCATCCAATATTACCACAATTACATAATGAGTGTACAGGAATTGTGAATTGTGCCTTGTTTGCTGTTTTTATAGGCTCACAGTTTTTGTCGTGATTGATTGGTAACCTTAACCTTAAACTTATTTGAGAAGGTCTGGTTTCATCAAATAATCATCCACCGACTTCTAAGTGTGGGCCTTGTAATTGTTGTTGTATAATATTGGACCAATAGAGCTAACTTTTCCATGGTATTTAGTTGGCAAATTCCCCTCCAAATACTAACTATGTCCAACCCTACTTCACTTCCAAATTCAAATGGGAACTGCTGCCTTAAGGGCACCAGGACTTATTCTAATTATCCATTGCCCTATACTGTCTTTGGACAATTGTAATAAACTTCGTTGCTATCACTTTAAGTATTATTGTCATCAAAATCATGTTTATTAATTAAACAGCAATAAATATAGTGTGGGTGGCAAAAGATAAATAATATATAGTATGTGTTGCTATGCCTCAAGCAGTATGGCCAGTTATACTCATAATAGTCTGGGCCACAAAATGGTCAATGCTTACTGTAGAAACATTGTTTTAAAAAAGGGCTGCCAACTATGCCCAAGAACATGGGCCGTATTAAGATAGCGGTTGAAGACAACAGTAGCTGACTTTTCCAAAGGTATGAGGTGTGTGCCGGGAGAGGGGAGGGTTGGCGACCTAAAAACTGCAATCTTCTATATAAATTTGTGGGATTAACATAACACAAAAACCACTGGATGAATTGCCACCAAATTTGGACACAATATATCTACCAGGCCAGTGAATGACCATCACTCATAAAACACTGAAAAACACAGCGGAAAGGACTTAAAAAGCCTAAAAGCCAAAAGATGCTACAGCGCATACGCATAAACAACTCCCTGGCAAACAAAACACAAAATAGCATATCCACACTCTCTTGCAGACTACAGCTCCCAGCATCTCCTAGATCAGGCCCTTTAGGAGAGGAGGATGCTCCAAATGCACTGTTTCCAAGATGGAAGCCTTCTTCTCCTTGGATTTCTTTGAGAACATCCCAATCCCTGCATATTCCAAATTTCCTATTCCTGGACTGCAACTCCCAGCAATCCTCCAGATTGATATATTAGATAGAGATAGGTAAGTAGGTAGATAGATTGATCAGGAGGACTGCTGGGAGTTGCAGTCCAAGAATAGGTAGAGAAGGAAGAAAGGGGAGAAAGGGGAAGAAAGAGGGGAATGAAGGAAAGAGGAAGAGAAGGAATGAAGGAAGGAAGGAGTTAAGGAAAGAAAAAAAGGAAGGAGAGAAAGAAAGGAGAGAAAGAGGGAAGGCAGTATGGCCACAGCAATGTGTGGCAGGTACAGCTAGTAATAATAATAAATAAAGAAGGCCTACAACATGCCCGGCTGGTCAGCAGCATATTTTGCATTAGGGACTTCACTGGGGAAGATTTGTTTGCATTAAAATACACAGTGTTTTCTTGGTTTGGGAGACAGGAAATGTGCATCTTGTGACATCTGTGCAACATTTACACAGAAGACACATGCAGGGAAACTACACATGGTGCTACTGTGCCAGAAACTCTGTGCTTTTAAATTTTTAAATAACGTATATACAAGTTGCTTAAAGCTTTTACAATTGACAGAACCAGGCCACCTGTGCCAATAAAGGGCTGCACACACAGGGCTGCATCTACAGGTCTGCATATAATAATACAGGGTTGCTAATACAGGGGTGCACATTGACCAAGCTGGCAGAAACCTCTCAGAGTGGCCAAAAAGCTGCCGTATCACACGGAGGCCTGGCCAGCCACCTTTTGGGGAAAATAGTTGTGCTGTCTCGCTGGCCAGTCCCTGTGCACCAGCAACACCTCACCTGTAGGGACAGGCCTGGCTTGAGAAAGCCACTGGAGCCAACAGGCTGCTGCTGTGCAATGCTGGACAGCTGTGTGCACGCCCGGACACCACCTGGCACAGCAGCATGCCTCCCAATGGTGGGAAGGGAGCGCCCATGAGAGCTGAGTGCTATGCTGCTGGCCAGGCATTCACCTGACACCCAGAAACTGTCCAGCTGAGTGGGCTGCTCCGCACCTCCCGGCGCCGTGAGGGCAGCCATAGAAATGAGACCCTGTGCCTCCTGTCGCCAGGAGGAGGAGGCCAAAAGTAAAATGAAGGCCCCCAAGCAACAATGGACCCGACCGACTAGACACCCACAAGGCACTCCTCTCTGCATTTACCTCCTCCCACACAACAAACTCTTCACTTACAGTCCTGTAAGGGTGAGTGCAAGGGAGAAGGGCAGCTCATCAGTGGGCCAGTGACCTCTCCAATGCTAGAAGCTGAGAGAGTGGGTCCTATATGTTGCACCCCGCCTCCAGAACTTAGACTCATTCATCAGGCTGGAAAGGGAAATCCAATAATCCTAACACTCCTCCTGAAGAGTACCATTTCTAACAAGATACAGACTGCTGATGTTTTGAGGGGAAACAGGACTTGTGACTCTTGAAAATAATGCAGAGTTGTATGAGTAAATGAAAGAGTAATTTTTCCTTAATTATAAAAGAGTCAAAGAGTGACAAATAGATTAAACAATCTTATTTTCTTGATTTTGATATCATAATTATAAGTGCTATAAACCAAAGTTTCACTCAAAAATAATCTCAACTGTTTACTGAATTAATGAATAGTTTGGCTAACAACTGTGATTTACCTTGGCTAAGGAAGTACAGTCAAGCTGTTTGCTATGAACGTATATTATCTGAAATTCATACCTTTTATCTGGGGATATTATTTCTCATCATGGCCAGCTTCTGCACAAAGCAGAAAGCCTAATATAGACATCCACTGATTTTGTTTTTGGACATTTAAGGTATATATGCAATGATGATTTTATGTGGTATTTTGTCTTTCATTGCTAAACTGCAGTCTAAATGGCCTTAGGTATATAAGGTGAATCCAGAAATGTCAACAATAAGGCTACACATTTAATGATATGGCATGATGTTAATCAAAGAACAAATGCCAAAAAGTTCTGAAGCCTACACAAATGGAACCAATCAAAAATTCTTAAAGATTTTGCACAGCCATGCATGAATGCAGATTTATTTATAAGACTGCAGTGAACACTCATCTCAAGGCTGTACTGCAAAGAGGAAGCAATTCAACTCACTACAATGGCAGAGGTCCAGCTGACCTGACACTAGGGAAGCCAAAGCTTATTGAATCCAAATTCCTCTCAATCTAAAAATGTTGAATATTAAAAATTTCCAGTTCCTGGGGTACATCATAGTGGCTGTGTCCACAATCTGAGTAAGATTTGTATCTGGCATAACAAGTCTGTCACCTCACTGTCATTCCTTCTTTACTTTTACTTCCAGTTGATTTCAGTCACTAGAGTGATTGTGCAGTCAGATCAATTGACAGAAGGAGATTATAGCAGCCAAAGAGCAGTTCAGCTAGCAGATTAGATCAGCCAACCTAAGAGACTTCTGCCTATTTCTAACCTTTTACAGCTGTGGCACAATCTATCAGACTAGTTATGATTGTGCCCTTTGAACATCCACAGAAATCCTAGAAGACTCATGGTGCATGGGGGATACATGATCTTTGCACATTTTAAAGGAAAATATAAAGCTCTTACGGGTTTTGAATTTCCACTTCTGCTAGCCCCCCTACCTACAACTACAGCTTTTTCTCTGTCTCCCTCAAGTCTCATCTTGGAAAGTAAGATCACAGTTAGAGAAGTGCTCCCTGATGAGTGAATATATCAAATAGATAACCTATTGCATGACAAGTAACAAATTGAACATATTTTCCCTGCAGATCATGGAGCATTAACCCCCATGATTCTCTGGCAAAAAAATAAAAATAGAAATGAACTGCATAATTACACAGTTATTAACAGCCATAGAGAAACCTGGGCATGCTGCTTTAAAACTGTATATAACACTCTGCATTTTATCTTCTTATAAATCATGGGACATACTTCAGTTAATGGTTCCTAACCAGGGAACAAATGCACTTTTTATAGCTTGATTTCATGTTCAATCTTCATGAAGCTCCTCCTGCCATTTCTCTGTTCCCCCAAATTTAGAATTGGAGGGTTGGATTCAATATGAACATAATATAGGAGCATCTATTCTCAAAGACTTTCATGGCTGGGATCACAACCTCTGAGGATGCTTGCCATAGATGCAGGTGAAACGTCAGGAGCTAATGCTTCTAGAACATGGCCATATAGCCCGAAAAACCTACAACAACCCATAGGAGCATATTTCTCTCTCACACTGATTAGTCTAGCACAGGGGTGGGCAATTACCGACTTCAACTCCCAGAAATCCTAGCCAGTTTACCAGCTGTTAGGATTTCTGGGAGTTGAAGTCCAAAATACCTGGAGGGCCGGTAATTGCCCACCCCTGGTCTAGCAGTTTAGTCTTCAAGAAGGGTACCACATAGTCTAATGTCCTAAGACAAATACCTGTGATTCATTGAAAGCATGAAAACTTTGTGCACATGTTATAAATTCTATACCTCCCTATTCAGTATTTTTATGTGTCATGTATCCACTCTACCATCCCTCATTGAGCCAGAAAGTATCAAGGGGGATTTGTAAGCGCATTTGACAGGCAGCCGACGAGGCATGGAATCTTCCACATGATTGTGAGGATATTAAGTGTGCTGAGCTAAATGTGCTAAAACAGAAAAATGAGGGGAAAGTTTAGTGCATTTATTTATTTTGCATGGGGTATTTTGATGTGTCAAAAGCATCCTTTCTCATTAATAACAATATAATGTGTGAGCACTTTTAAGTTCCTGGGGGACAGACATATTATTAAATAGAGATAACAATTTTAGTTTAATTTTGGGGGAAAAACTTCATCAGATGATGAATATGTAAATATGCATAATTGGTAATAAACCATGAAAACTAACAGGAACCAAAATAATGACAGCATCATGCATACCCTTCTGAGTACATGTGCAGACAGTTGAATTGTAAATGGGTTAACTTGCCATTTGCCAAACAAAAGACCTAGATGGACTTATAGAAATATGCATATTGTTCCCATACTTTCCATGGGATTTGAATATTGGTAGGTTACATACCTGTGACCATCTTTCTTCGAGTGGAGCTCTGTGAATCCACACTTATGAAGTTTGCGCGCCAGCGCGGGCTTCCAACGGAAACTTTCCCAGTTTGAAAAGTTTTGGCAGTAGCTTCGCCCAGCCAGCCCAGAGGGCATAAAAGGCGCCTCCATGCGCGCCCACCCCATTCCTACGCCACAATGCAACTAGCAAAGGGTGGTTTGAGATAGAGGGGACGGCCGAGCGGGTTCGTGTGGATTCACAGAGCTCCACTCGAAGAAAGATGGTCACAGGTATGTAACCTACCATTCTTCTTCGAGGGCTCTGTGAATGCACACTTATGAAGACTTACGGAGCTAAGGTAAAGGAGGTGGGAACAAATCAGCCAATTTTGAAAATCGAACAGGTTTATTGCAACCAGCAATATGAATAAATAACATATCAACAGTATAACAAAAAAGAGTGGGAGGCATGCTCCCACTTGTAAACATAGTGCAACAAGCACCATTCATGTCAGGCACACAGGCCTCACAGTATAAAGTGCAACAAGCACCATTCATGCCAGGCACACAGGCCTCACAACAGTAAGTGCAACAATATTAGTGCACAACAGGTGCAACATAGAACCATAAGAATTCTAGGTAAAGCGCGCTTTAACGGGTAGACTGTGACCCCGGGTGCCGGGGCACGGTAACACTTAGCCTCTCTAAAGGTAGAGAGGTCTGATCGACCCAGGAACTGTCGATCTAACAGTTACGTAGATGGGAGAAAACAGGGTCGTATGCTAGACACTATCTCTGAGGGCCCTTGGGTGTGAGGATCGCTCGACCAAAGGCCGCCTCTCTCCCAAATAGGGTGTCTACCCGGTAATGGGATGTGAAGGTGGAGGGGTTGGCCCAGATGGCCGCCCTACATATTGAATCCAGAGGGATACCCTGGAGGAAAGCCGTCGACGTGGCTACTGCTCTCGTTGAGCGGCCCTTAACTCTAGGGGGACACGGTTGACGGGCTATCTGATAGCACAACTCAACCAGGGAAGCCACCCAATTCGACAGCCTCTGAGACGACACCGGCAAGCCCAGCTTGTCGGTGGCATAAGAGACAAAAAGCCTAGTCGACCGTCGGTAGTCTGCAGACCTGCCCTTGTAGACCCAGAGGGCTCTCCTCACATCGAGGGCTCTGAGGGTTGACTCGTTCCCCCCAGAAGGAGAGGGCACCAGGTCTGGAAGCACAATGTCAGTGTTCACATGAAACGGGGACACCACCTTCGGGAGGAAGGTGATGTCCGTCCGCAAGGTGGCCCTGTCCGCTAGGAATAGCAGGTAGGGCTCGTCCACACGCAGCGCTGCCAGCTCGGAGGGTCGACGCGCTGAAGCAATGGCGACCAGGAAAGCCACCTTCCAAGAAAGGAGGTGTCGGTCGATGGACGACAGCGGCTCGAACGGTGGGGCTGCAAGGCAGGACAGCACCAGGTCAAGGTTCCAGCCGGGCGTCAGTGGATGCACAGGAGGGCGGGGGTTGTTTACCCCTCTCAGGAATCTTTTGACCATCGGGTACTGGAACAGCGAATGACCATCCCTTTGCTGACTCTGCCAGGTGAGCGCCGCCAGGTGGGTCTTCACTGAAGACATGGACAGCCCTCTGTCGACCAGACTGGCCAGGAAGTCAAGGACCGCCGGGATCGAGAGCAGGAAGACGGCGCTGGAACGGGCGGTCTGGAACTTGGCGAAGCGGGTGAGGCAGGCCGAGTACGCCTTCGACGTTGCCGGTTTGTGCACCGCCGCCAAAATCGCCGCTACGCCCGGTGAGACGTCCGGCTCCGGAAAATTCTCCATGCCGTCAAGTGCAGGGATGGAAGGTCCGGGTGTAGAAGCAACCCCTTCTCCCGAGTCAGAAGATCTGGTCGACGAGGGAGATGTATGTATTTCCCCTCGGCCAAGTGTAGTAGGGTCGGGAACCAGACCTGCCTCGGCCAGTAGGGAGCGATGAGGATGCAGTCGGTCCCCGAGAGCTGGATCTTCTCGATGATGCGGAGAAGAAGCGGGAACGGCGGGAAGAGGTAGAGGAATCCCGTCGTCCAATCGAGCAGAAGTGCGTCCCCGAGGCATCCCCGGTGAGCATTCGGGGCAAGCCGGACACCGAAAACTGGCAGTTGGCAGTTTTCCGGCGATGCGAATAGATCTGCGTCTGGGAATCCCCATCGCTGGAAGACACGGTGGAATTCCTCTGGATGCAGCATCCATTCGTGGGACGACCAGCTGGTTCTGCTGAGAGAGTCCGCCTCCACGTTCTCGACTCCCGGGAGATGGACGGCCCTGGGGGTCACCTGGTGACGAACACACCACTCCCACAAGCTCTGGGCCAGGGCAAGGAGTCTTCTCGA
The DNA here is from genome assembly GCA_030556195.1 of Anolis apletophallus. Taxonomy (NCBI): domain Eukaryota; kingdom Metazoa; phylum Chordata; class Lepidosauria; order Squamata; family Anolidae; genus Anolis; species Anolis apletophallus. The sequence continues at coordinate 50,877,248 of JARBWK010000006.1, read as the reverse complement.
GCCCGTTCCGCCCTGCTTGTTGACGTAGTACATGGCCACTAGGCATGTTTTAGAACCCAAAAATGGCGATTCGAAAATCAAATGGGGGATTTTTTTTGATTAGAGATAGGAAGACTTACAAAAAAATTTCCAAAAATTTCTAAAATGTAACTTAATTACTAACGAAATTCGTTAGTATTTCGTATGCCAGCGCATGCGCATACCTGCTTGTTTTGGCCTACAACTCCCAGAAATCCTAACAGCTGGTAAATTGGCTGGGATTTCTGGGAGTTGTAGGCCAAAACTTGAATAAATCACACTGAATTCTAGATGGGACTCTCCAAATAGGAAAGGGAGGGAGGGAGGGGGTATTCTATTCTTGGAAGCAGCAAAAGAAAAGGAGGAGGAGCCCCCCCCTGGCTCCTCGCTGCCTCTCTCTCACCCTGATCCCGAGGGAGCGAGGGCCCAAGTTTGCCCAGGCTGGTCATATACCTACATTCCATGCACATGCAATAATACAGCAGTAATAACAATGGGTATAAGAAGAGGTAAAATTCAAACCAAAGTATTCTGACTGTGCTCCCTCCTCAAACTGCAAAAGGCTGTTCTCTGAGCCGGGAATAGGCAAAACCCGGGCACAGCATTTGCTTCCTGGGTGCACACACATACATATTCTTTGGGGGATTTGCTGCAGAATCTTCTCTATGAGCCCGGGATTCTGCAGCAAATACCCCGCCCAAGAATATGTATGTGTGTGCTCCCAAGCAGAAAACGCTGGCTTTTCCCCGGGCTAATTTTCCGGGCTAATAAGAGAAGAGCCCGTTTGCACCACATGAGGAGAGACCAGTCAGAATACTTCGGTTTGAATTTTACCTCTTGTTATTGTTATTACTGCTGTATTATTGCATGTGCATGGAATGTAGGTATGACCAGTTGGATTACTCATAATATTAGGCACTTACAGTAGCATTCATTCTATTATACATTAGGTTGGTTTCTCACCCCAATACTCTTTGATGCTTTAGATCCTGGCAGGGCAGGAGAGGCAGGGAAGCCCGGAAAAATGTAAACAGAGAGGTTTACTCAGAAGTAAATTCACAAAGGAGGGCCCTTCATCCAAAGTGCCCTCCTTTGCAGATTTACTTCTGAGTAATCCTCTCTGTTTACATTTTTTCCGGGCTTCCAGCCGAAAGAAGGAGCGAGTTTAGGGCTTGCCTTGCCATAATACTTATTGGCAAGGGAGGCGGGAGGGTGGTGGGAGAGAAGGAGGGTGCCCCCCCTTACGACCTAATAATGACACTTAAGAAAATCCTGGCCCCCGAAGTTCAAAAAAGGAAGTCCACTTCCTGGTTGGCGTTCCAGGTGCGGAAATACTTGAAAGTAGCATTTCTTACGAATTTCTTACGAAACGAATCATTTTCATAACTTTTTTCTCATGCCTAATGGCCACTATGTTGTCTGTCCTGACCAGTACTACGTGTCCCCTGACTAGAGGGGTGAAGGCCCGAAGAGTCTTGGCTATGGCCAGGAGCTCGAGGTAATTGATGTGGTGGAGCCTCTCCACTGCCGACCATTGGCCGTTGATCGACAGGCGCTCTGTGCGGCCTCCCCAGGCAAGCAGAGACGCATCCGTCGTTAACGTGACGGATGGGGTCACCATGTGGAATGGTACCCCCAGGCAAACGTTGGTGCTGGAAGTCCACCATCGGAGGGAGTCTTTGACTTTTTCCGGGAGGGAGAGCCTCTTTGAGTGGTGCTCCCTGACTGGGTCGAAGTGATCGAGAAACCAACGTTGTAGCGGTCTGAAGCATAGTCTTGCCAGTGGAGTGACGGCCACCGTGGATGCCATATGGCCCAGTGTGACTTGGACCTGCTTCGCCGTGATGTAAGGCCGGGTGCAGCTGTTCACTTCGTGCCGAAGTGCCTGAAATCTGACCCCTGGCAGATAGGCGAGCTGATCGACGGAGTCAAACATTGTCCCGATGAACTTTATGGTCGTGCATGGGACAAGCTGTGACTTCTCCTCGTTGAGACGTAGGCCTAACGACGAGAGTAGTTGAAGTGTCGCTGTGATCTGTTGTTGCAGCAGTTCCGGGGACTGAGCCGCCAGCAGCCAGTCGTCTAGGTAAGGGAAAATCCGGATTTTCTCCCTTCTCAAGTGCGCAGCCACGACCGACATGCACTTGGAGAATGTTCGAGGAGCCGTCCCGAGGCCGAATGGAAGGACGTTGAAATGGTACGCCCTTCCGGCCACCTTGAAGCTCAGGAAACATCGATGGGCAGGTCTGATCGAGACGTGGAAGTACGCGTCCCGGAGGTCGAGCGAGGCGAAGTGGTCGCCTGCCCGTAGAAGTGGGAGGATGGACGACACTGACACCATCCTGAATTTCCTCGGCAAAACATACGCGTTTAGGTCTCTGAGGTCCAGGATGGGTCGCAGGGTACCGTCTGGCTTCGGCACGGTGAAGTACTGTGAGAAGAATGCCTCTCCTTCCTTGCTCTGCGGAAGCGGTGATACTGCTCTCTTTTGAAGCAAGCTGTCAACTTCCCTCAAGATCACCTCGGACGGCTCCGTCTCGACGATGAACCCCGTTGGTGGGAGCTCGTCGAATTCCAAGGCATAGCCGTCTTCGACAATCCGGAGAACCCATGCATCTGAGGTGATGCGTCGCCAAGCACCGATTAAGCGGGTCAGGCGGTCTCCGAACGGCGGATGAGATGGTGGAGGTCGAGAGCTGGGAGGAGGCATGATGGCGGCAGCGGTACCTAGCGAGGAGACGGTGTCGTCCTTCGCCCCGTCAAACACGGCGCTTCGACTGTCCGTTGCCGTTGTTCTAGCGCGGCCTCGACTTATTGCCTTGGCGGGGCCGGTCGTTTAGCTGCTGCTGCTGTTGTCTCGGCTGCTGCTGCTGTTGCTGCTGTGGAGCCGAGTATGGCCGTGGGGACTGGCGGTACTGTGACCTAGGCTGGAACTTCGCCCGTTGGTAGTACCGGGTCCTGGGCTGCGCCGGTGGTCGATCTAACTTGGCCGTTAGGACCTTGAAGTCATGATTAGCCTTCAGCTTGTCGTCCGTGCCCGCAAAGAAAAGTCCCTGGGCATCGAACGGCAAATCCTCGATGACCTTTCGGGAAGTGGAGGACAACCCCGACGATTTCAGCCACGCGTGTCTCCGGATGGCGACACCGTGGGCCAGCAGCTTTCCCGAGTTGTCCCCCGTGTGGCGGGACATCAGGATCTGGTGGTGTGCTAGCGCTTGAGCCTCCTGAGAGATGGAGGCCAGTGCAGCCTGTTGCTCCTGGGAGAGATCCTGGAAAAGGATTGGGCCCTTTCCACAGGATCTGGTGGTAGGCTCCCATGCACGCCCCGTATTGGCCATCTTCGTCAGAAGAAGTCCAGCCCGGTAGATCTTTCTACCGACCGTGTCGAATCTCTTCCCCTCTTGGTCAGAGGGGGTCGTGGATTCTCTGCCTGAAGACTGGGAGGAGGTGACGATCATCGAGTTGGGTGTCGGATGATCGTGCAGCCATTCTTTCTCCCTCTCGTCGATCTTATACCACGCCTCGATACGCCCTGACATGGGTGGGATGGACGACGGGGTCTTCCACGACGCCTTCACCACCTCTTCCAGGGGTTCTAGCATGGGAAGATGTGGCTGGGCAGAGTCCTCGACCTGCACCCTGCTGAAGACGGGGCAGGCGCTGGATCTTCTAGGCACATACGTTTGTATGCCCAAAGTTCTTGCCATTCAACCCACTTGTTCACCGAAGGCTTTTGCGGAGTCTGTCGGTGACGAGGATGGCTCCATCTCACCCCCTCTGTGGGAGGGTGTTCGGTCCATGGCGACCGACAAGATGGACCCCGACATCACCGATCCTGGGGCTTTGCCTTCCTCGACCTCATCCTCCGACAATGGCCGAACCACTTCCGGTCCCGCCGGAAGTGAAGACACCGGTGCTGCTCTCGACGTGGATGGGACTGCGGTCACCACCGTCGATGCAGGGGGAGGCTTCTTTGAAGCTGGGGCCATGGCGAGCCTTGTCGTCTGCCTGCCTTTCTCAGGCGACGTCACAAACAGTTGTCGAACCGAGGGCTGCCCCGGGGGAACTCTGACGACTGTCTGTACCGAGTCTCCCGGTGAAATGGTCTGCTGCTCTACCCCTGTCTTCACAGCGAGAACAGGGGCAGGCGGGGAATCAGGGCACGACGCCGAAGAGGATGACGTCAGAGTCCTGCGCCTCTTCGGGGACGGGGGTCTCGAGGCTCCGGCCTCCAGAGACTTGCCCGGAATCACAGGAACCAGGCCTCTGGTCTGGGCTCTATGGGCTTCTTCACTCGACCTCTGGAACGCTATCTCCATAGCTCTGTTGGAGGGAGTTCTCGAAATGGCTGACCTCTGGGAGAGGCCCGACGCCATTGAGCTCGCCGACGACCGGCGGGGTGGAGGCAGCTGAACCGTCTCTGTCGTCACGGTGCAGGGCCTCTTTGGCGCCGAAGTCTTCGATGAGACAGACTTCGTGCCCTTCTCCTTCCGTGGACGCTTCTTCCCGGCCGGGTGAGCGGTCGACACGGTGGGGGCCGGAGCAGCCGCCCCGGTCCCCAAGGAGGTAGATGGGACAGCCGTTGCCATCTCTGGAGGGTAGAGAGCACGCTCCGTCAGGTAGGCCTGAAGCCTCCGGGCGCTCGCTCTTCTGGTGTGCGACGAGAAGGCCTGGCAGTGTCGACAGACAGGAACAACGTGCCCCTCTCCGAAGGCACTTCGAGTGACCGTCGCAGTCCGGGATCTTGCCACCGCAGGATGAACACTTTTTGAAACTGGTTGTGGACATGCTATGCTCACACAACCAGCCGAGTTGCCGATGTTGCCCAAGTGGCGGAAAACAAAGGAATGGGGTGGGCGCGCATGGAGGTGCCTTTTATGCCCTCCGGGCCGGCTGGGCGGAGCTACCGCCAAAACTTTTCAAACTGGGAAAGCGTTGGAAGCCCGCGCTGGCGCGCAAACTTCTTAAGTATGCATTCACAGAGCCCTCGAAGAAGAAATCTGTTTATCATGGTTTCAAAACAACCTCTTACAACCTCGCTCATCTCTATGGGAAAGATTCCTGATAGAGATCTGTTTGTGGGTATTATTTTATCTATTTTTAGAATCCTGGATCTTATGAAATCATAGGAAATTTACAGCTAGATCATCTGTCGCCCCAATAACCCTTTTAACATTAAGGTAATGTTCCTCAAACTTTGATCTTCCAGGATGTTTTGGAATCCAACTCCCAGAATCCCCAGCCAGCCTGGCCAACATTCAGGGATCCTGGGAGCTAAAGTCCAAAATGTCTAAAAGACCAAGGTTTGGAAACTGCTGCTCTAAGGTAAATGAAGTTGGAAGATACTGCAGGCCAAATGTGACCCAGAATAGCTGGGTGGAGATTTGAATGCAAGTTACTGAATTCCAACCAAACATTATAGGAAAAACAGAAACATGGGCATTGCAATACATGACTCTATTCATTCCTTCTTGTTCAGTTGAGACTTCTCTGGAGACTTAGAACACAAGTTGAACATGAGCCAACAGTGTGATGAAGCAACTAAAAAAGCCAATGGGACTTTGGGCTGCATCAAAAGGAGAATAGTGTTTTGATCACGGGAAGTAATGGTTTGGCAGGTGGTCAGGTCTCACCTGCAATATTGTGTCAAATTCTGGGCACCACAGTGCAAAAGCAATATTGACAGGCTGGAATGTGTCCTGTCCAGTGGTGGGTGACTAAAATGATCAAAGATCTGGAAACCATGAGGAGCAGCTTAAAGGGTTGGGTATGTTTAGCCTGCAGAAGAGAAGATTGAGAGGAGACATGATAGCTATGTTTAAATATTTAAAAGAATGACATAAGGAAGAGGGAGCTGTCATGTTTTCTGCTGCCCTGGAGACTAGGAGCTATTGGTTCAAATTACAGGATATGAGATTCCACCTGAACATTAGGAATAACGTCCTGACGATAAGATCTGTCAACAGTGTGGTGGAGGCTTCTTCTTTGGAGACTTTTAAATAGAGACTGTCTGGAGACAATCCAGAAGTTTTTTTCTAAGGTTTAGGTGGAATCTCTTTTCCTGTCATTTGAATCTGTTGTTCATGTCAATCTCTGGAGCAGCTTCCTTTACAAAAGGATATCCTTTCAAATGTTCCTTGGGAAGGTAACACATCCCAGAGTCATAAATGAGCATTCCCACTGGAATTGTGAGTGATGGAGGATAAAAGTCTCTACAAATACTGAGGCTTGCATATACATTTAACGAGAGCTTGACACCAGACTTGCTGCAGTTGATGGATTTTCCCCTTCCTTATTGTTGTTTCTCTTAGTCTTGTTATTGCTGCTCCTGCTGCTAGCATTTCATGTAAGAAAGATGTGGCAGATGGCAGGAGGCATCCCATGGAGGGATTGTTCATAGTACATGCATAGCATACCTAAGGCTGAATATCTGAGGAAGGGCTAAAGGCAGCAGTGCTTGGTATGGAATATAGTCCTCAAATTCCCATCTTGTCCACATCAAGAAAAGCTGGCAGGGAAGACTAGGCTAACTATCCAGACCTTGAGCTGGTTCTAGAACCTCCCATCTAATCATCTGCACACTGAAAGCACTTGCTTCTTTGCCATTTTCACATTGTGGCCTGTGTAACTGTGTCCCCAGTTTCTCTTTCCACTTTTCCTTTGTCTTCAGATTCATACCATTTCTGCAAACTGAATTCAAAATACAAAAGTATTTATTTATTTACATCATTTTACCCCACTTTTCTCACCCCCACAGGGGGACTCAATAGCTTGTACTCCATAGAAACCGGTGAGAAAAGAAAGAAGGGTCTAGAACAGGGCTGTCCAACTTCTACCGGCCCAGGGGCCTGAATTCTGGTCACTGATGACCTGGGGGGCCGAAGGGTCTGCCCCCTCCCCGGCTTCGCCCCACCCCGGCTCCACCCCCAGCTCCACCCCCCTCCCCGGCTCCGCCCCCTCCCCCTCAGAAGAAGCATCCATACAATCAAATATAATCTTTTACTAAGGGGAAATGCAGGGTGGGAATTCATAAGAGGCATGCATACAATCAAATATAATCTTTTACTAAGGGGAAATGCAGGGAGGGAATACATAAGGGGCATCCATACACAATTACATAATAATAACATAAAGGTTAGCCTACCTTCCCAAACGCGCAGGATCCAGGAGTAGCCGGACCACGAACAGAGGCGACGACCGACCGAGGCAGCAGCCGAGAAGGTCCAAATCGCATCTGCGTGGGCCGCAGGGATTAAGTAGCCGAGATTTCGGCAACAGGAGTATCGCGAGACTACGGAAGCCACACGGGATTTCGCTCTCAACGCAGGCGTGATCCCGCGTTGAGAGCGAAATCCCGTGTGGCTTCCGTAGTCTCGCGATACTTGCTCCGGAACCCGGAAGTGGGTAATTTTTAAAAATATTATTATTTAATTTATTTTTTAATTTTTATTTTTTATTAAAAAGCTTAGGGGGCCATAGGAAAGGGGCTGGGGGGCCTTATACGGCCCCCGGGCCGCCAGTTGGACAGCCCTGGTCTAGAATATTGACCTATGATTAGTTGAAAGATATGCTGACTGAACAACCAAGACTAACAGATGCTTATGCCATCATTATTTTATCATGCCAGATTTTCTAATCCTTCAGCTGGAAAAATACAGCCACAGGTAGGGTAAATGTGTCATGGGGAGTTTAATATCCACTCCATCTCTGCTATAGGAATTGTGGTTGGAGGCACATTTCTGTTGGCCAGACTCCTGTGTGTCTTTTGTGGCTATGGGCCTGGGCCTGGTCTAGGATGTTACAGCCAAATTTACAGTACTATTTAATGAAGCCATAAACAATATATTCAGTTACTGTATTTGCTCGAGTCTAATGCACCATCAAATCTAATGCACACCTCAAATTTTAAAACCCTGAAACAAAAAAATATTGCTGATGAATGTAATGCACAGTAGCAAATGGTGCACTCTTTGTAAACTGCTTACAATTTTTTGTAAGCAGCTGCTTAGAATTTTTTAATTTAAAAACTAAAGTGTTAGAGCACCCAATCTTTCAGCAATTGAAAATAAAACCATTTGGGGTACATCTATGCTGTAGAATGAATCCACTTTAACTGCCCTGGCTAAATGCTATGGAGTCATGGGGGCTCTAGTTTTATAAGGCTTTCGGCCTTCTCTGTCAAAGAGTGTGGATGCCTCAGCAACCTACAAATTCCAGGATTATATAGCATTGAGCTATGACAATTAAATTACAGATGACATCCCTCAGATAGAAGCTTCAGGTGCTTCTGAAGCAGCTTCTTCTTTTGCTTTGGCTCAGCACTAAGATGACCATTTGACATGAATCTAATGCACACTCTAATTTTGGCAAGGTGATTTAGCCAAAAAAGGTGAGTGTTATATCCAAGTAAATAAAACAATATCAACCCTTGGAAGGTAATACAAGAATACAACTACTGGAGTTTTAGTTTACTTAAGTATCACTTTCAAAAGCTATTCTTTCACTCCTTTAGGTTGTTCTGAACCCCTGGGCATGAAATCAGGACACATACAGGATCATCAGATTACTGCTTCAAGCATCTTCAGAACACTCAACATGGACATGTTTACATGGGAACCTAGAAAAGCCCGACTAGACAAACAAGGAAAAGTGAACGCCTGGACATCGGGACACAGTGATCAGTCACAGTGGCTACAGGTGACAATTTTTCACTATCAATGGGATTTACTTTTCTAAAGAATGGGAGAACAAATATAGGTGTGTTAATATACAAGAGGGTAGAGTTGTTGTACTTGATGAAAAGAAACCCCCAAAATGCCTGGTATGTAGTCTTCTTAAGCATTACACCGATGATCTTATTTCTTGAAATTCTGTAAGACATGTAAAACAGACCTGGAGAAGCCATTATATTCTGGTTGACTGCCTGAAATCTTCTCCATAAAAAAGTTACAGGACCAAGCCAGAAAAGGCTGAAATATGGTTTATTGGGGGAAGACACCTTTACTAAAGTGCTAGCTGAAAGACTGCTTTAGCATCTGGCTGGTGATTTGGATTTGTTGTACATGGACTGCATGAAGCAAAGCCAGGCACCACAGCAGCTTAAACACACTCAGTTCCTTCTAGTTTCACAAGGATTAGTGTCTAGGGGTCAGATGGCTCCCTCCAAATATGCTTGAGCCTACTATAAGAGGATTTGTTGAAGTGAAGTGAATAATATATTATCCCAGATCTCAATTGCAGAACTTTATTGTGGGGTTGGTTGGCTATGTCAGGTTAGTTCCATAGCAATGGAAGCAAAGTGTATGGTTTAATTGAATAGGTTTTGAAGCAAGTCTGCAAAAACAGATTTACTGAGACAAATTAAGTTATTCAGATGGAAAATTCTCAAGTGGCCTGGCATTGTCATTGATTATTTGTCAAAGTGACTGAAAATCTGGTTTTGATTAATGAATTCTGAAAAGCTTCATTTGTCCCACCTCCAATGTGCATTTAGTGACCTGATTTTCTTCCTTTGGACTTTTTATATTCAATTAAAAAAAACCTGTATTAGTCTATTCAAAATAATTCCCCAGATCTGCCTACCTTTAACAAGTTTAGTCTTTGTAAAATGGATTCAGTGCTGTGAAATCATTAAGAAGCCATTCACATTGCTGGTTTTCAGTGTTAGTATGATTTACAGATGTTCCTGGGTAGGCTAATATGGAAAAGAGCAACAAATCACCAAACAGAAGACTATTTGACCAGTCACTGTTCAATTTACATATTAGAAGCATTGTATATTACAGTGATTTGAATCTGCTGTCAGAGAGGAATGGGATTCTCAGCATGAAGTCTTTACGCAAGAAATGCCCACTAGTCCCCTACAATGTTTTTACATATAAATTATGACTTATTAGCTTTTTTGGCATTTTTACCTGTGTTTGCTAAGCAATTTAGCCATGTAAAAACTGTATATGCTCTGAATCTGTAAGTGGGGGAAAGTGATGGAGAAAAAAGGACTAGTGACTGCATTGTCTGTTTATTATTTCAATAATTAAATATGCCTAGAAATTTAGTTGAGGTTGTATCTACACTGTAGAATTAATGCTACTCAATGCTATGGAGACTTGGGATTTGTTGTTTGGTAAGGCACTGGCAGTGAAAGCAGTTAAAGTGGTGTCGAACTGCATTAATTCTACAGTATAGATCAGTGGTTCTCAACCTGGGGGTCGCGACCCCCAGGGGGGTCACAGGGGCATTTTCCGGGGGTCGCGAAGGCACCTCAGTTAGCTCCGCCCCTCTTCAAAATGGCTGCCGGCCCCTGTGCCAGCCAAACAGCCAGGCGCTCCAGGTCGGCTCCTCCTCCTCCCCCCCTTCTCACAGGGCTGGATAGAGTTAGGAGGAGGAGCATAGAGGCAAAGGCACACAACGGAGAAGGTGCACCAGCTTATGTTCGGGTCAAGCCGGCAGCGGAGCCTGGAGGTGCGGCTCCAAAGCCGGCTGCCCATGGAGGAGGAGGGCAAGCGGCAAAGGCGACACAGGGGACCCCAGGCGAGGTTCCTATGCTGCCGCTCTTCCTGACCATCCTCCTCCTCCTCCAGCTGGCCACGAAGGAAGGAAGAGGAGGGGGAAGAAGAGGAGAAACCGAGGAGGCCGCCCAGGGGCAGTTGCCGCTGTTTCTCCTCTTCCTCCTTCTCCAACTGGCCATCGAGGAGGAAGAGAAGGAAGAAGAGGAGAAACTGCAGCAGCCCACCCCAGTCCCTTCTCTTCCTCCTCGATGGCCAGCTGGAGGAAGAGGAGAAAGAAAAGGAGAAGGGGCGCTGCTGTTGTTTCTCCTCTTCCTCCTCCAGTTAGCCATCGAGAAGTAAGGAGGAAGAAGAGGGGAAAGGGCAGCAGCACCCCATCGAGGCAGGCAGGGAGGCAGCTGGTGGGTCGCAGGAGGCGGGGGCGCCTCCTCCGTGCTTTCATTTCCCTCCTGCGATCCACAGCTGCCTGGGGTCACTGCCTCTTCCTCTCCCTTCCGCCCCCAGAAGCAGGGAGGGGAATGGAAGCGTGGAGGAGACACCCCCTCCTGAGAACAAGCAACTTCCTCCGTGCTTTCCTTCCCCTCCCGCCTCCCTGCTTTCCAGGTCTCCCTTCTGGGGGCGGAAGGCAGAGGAGGAAGAGGAAGCAGAGCAGGCAGGTAGCTGCCCCTCTGCTCCAGCAGGAGTTCCTTGAATTTCTTGCAAAAGCAGGTAGCTCTCCCAGACAGCCCCTTCCAAAGACCCAAAGGAAGAATCCCCACACACAATTTCCCTTCCCCGTCCTTGCCCCTTCTTCCCTCAGTTTCCCCCAACTTTTCCAGAGCCCTTTGCCCACCCCAGTCTTCCCTTTTCCCAGTTTTCCCCTTCCTATCCCAGCCTTTACTACTCCCATCCCCAGCCCCTCTCTCCACTTTCCATCCCAGCCTTTCCTAGGTCCAACCTCTTTCCCATTCCAGTCTTGCCCCTTTCCATCCCAACCTTTCCCACCTAAAGCTTTCCCCCTTCCCCAGTTGCCCTCTTCCCATCCCAATTGTCCTAATTTTCCAGCTTACCCCCTCTTTCCACCTCATTTTCCCACTTTTTCAAACACCCCTTCCCATTCCAATATTTTCCCTGTTTCCAGTCCTTCTTTCCAACCCCTTCCCAAGTCAGTTTCCCACTTTTATTTATATACACACAGCATTTCCCCAAAATGTATACTGTAATTAGAATAAACTATGATGATTATTGATTATTGGTTTTCTTATGCATTTATTATTTTACTCAATTATTATTATTACATTTATTATTTTACTCTATTATTATTATTACATGTATTATTTTATTCTCATTATTGTTATTACATTTATTATTTTATCCTATGTATTATTATTGGAAGGATATGTAAGCACATTTGCATTGAAGAAGGTTAGAATAATGGTTTAATCAGAGTTGGATAGTCTTATCTTAAATTACAGTTTTATGTAAACGTTCAAAAACATTTAACCTAATGCCTCAATTAATGTAATTTTATTGGTATTAATTTTTATTTTTATTCTTGAAATTGACCAGAACTAAACATCCCAGCAAGACTCAAATGCCAAGATCTATTTTCCCCAAACCTCTCCAGTCTTTTCTGTTGGTCATGAGAGTTCTGCAGGCCAAGTTTGGCCCAATTTAATTGTTGGGTTTCAGAATGCTCTTTGATGGCTGGAGAACTAAACATCCCAGCAAGACCCAACCCATTCCAGTATTTTCTATTGGTCATTGGGGTTCTGTGTGCCATGTTTGGTCCAGGTCTGTAATTCGTGGGGGTCTCGGTGGTCTGTGGAAGTCAGAGCTGCATCTGTTGAAGGTACTGCAAATCCCATCATCTATTGTCCATACTTCTCCGAACATATTGTTTTTGTGATTAATCACTCTGCTTAATTATGTTAATTTGTAACAATGAAAATACACCCTGAATATCAGAGTAGCAAAATTATCGTTATGAAGTAGCACCGAAAATACGGTTGGGGGTCACCACAACATGAGGAACTTTATTTAGGGGTCACGGCATTAGAAAGGTTGAGAACCACTGGTATAGATGAACCCCAAGTCATTGACCAACTACAATTATGCCCAAATATGCCAGATGTGGAAAAGTAATCTGCCACAGGGAACACACTATCTCCTCAGCTATGTAAGGAATCCAAAAATGTTAGAAATTTTACTTTGTGAGCTACAACTCCAGAATCGCTCAGAGAGCAAAAACAAAAAACAAAAACCCAAAACCTTTCCCAACCTCTAACACTAAGCCATAGAACTAGAGAGGATCTCTAAGTTGTTGTTGAAATCACCATGGACTGCATGACAACTAAGTTTTGTAAAAATGCTGATCTTTCAGGAAGCTCACTTCAAATGTGAAAAGCAGGGAAACAATCCAGGAGACGCCATCTTCTGCAGACCTATATTTTATGGCTCCTCCCTCTGAAAACCACATTCACTTAGGGCAGTATGTGATATAGGAGAGGTAGGCTCCTAGAACCTCTTCACATGGGTTTTTTTGTTCTTTTTTCTTCTTTTGGATGGGGTCTGCTGAGCATCATCAGACAATGCTGGCTTGGCCCTGCCCACATTCCTCCCAAAGTGGAAAGGCAATGGGGTAACATTCATTACCACCCTTTCGCCCATCTGATGAGGACAGGGCGCCAGGGTGCCTTGTCCCATCCCCACATATGAAGGAGGGAAGGCACATGGAGTGCCACAAGCCACGCCGTGCACCTTCCCTTTTGCTGGCAACTGCTGGTGAAACAAAATGGCACGAAGAGGCCCCAAATGGGTAGAATTTGATCATGTTTGCCTTAAGGCCAACCTGGATCTGGCATTCATTGCATAACTTTCTTTGTTTGCTTGCTTCTTTTATTTTGTTAAATAGCCACAAGAATTAAACAGAAACCTCAATAGTAGATCTCTGTTTTCGGAATTGTGATAAAAATCGGTTATTTTAAAAGTAAATCTTACCATATCTACCATATCATGGTGGATTAAACTTTGAGACCTCATGATCTCTTTCAGGGATCAGGAATTATATTTTTATTTAAATTACATGAGATTGAAAAAAATCATCAAAAGCATGTTCCATGTTTTCAGAGGTGTTTTGTTCACCACTTGTTTTGTGCTAAAGATCTTCACTACATCTAGAACTGTACATTTAAAGACTTAAAATGTGAAAAAAATCTCAGAGCTGTTGTTTATCCCCTTACTCTAGGTTGTCTCAATATAGTGAGAAACTCTTTTTCATCAAGGTTGAAACCATTTTTGAACATTTATTAAATAATTGACATAATCCCAATCTAGTCCTGTGTCTTTCTGCCAAGGGAAGTAAAAAAGTACAGACGCACCTAGTGTTGTGACCCAGCTATGGCAGCAATAAAGTCCGGGAGTAGAAAAGGATAACAAATGTTTATTTGACAAGACATGGGAGTTGGGCTAACAAAAAATAGCCTTTCGTCGGCTGGAGAAAAACCCACACTAAACCCAGGACCCCCAAACCCAAAAAATGCCGGAGATAAAAGAACTTCAAAGCAAATAGCAGACGTCCGTCTGTAGTCTCTAGTAGAGGAATGTTCAAGAAGCGAAGTCAGTCACCGGTCCGAGGTCGTCAGGTAGGAGAAAATCAGTCAGGATAAGGAGGAGACGTCACCGGGTCGAACAGGAGCTAAGTATATTAACAAACACATAACTTGCAGCCCCCCATACCACCCAGCATCTGTCTCCCTCCAAGTAATACTATACCCAGTTCAGTAGCAGCCACTCACAGTATTCACACGAGGATCAAGAGGCACACGGCAGTAGCTAAACAAAAGAGTAGACATAAATCCAGAAACCCCCCACCTTTTCCCCAAATCACAAAATGAATAAAGAACCCAATAACTCACGAGTAGTCTTGGAAATCAGGAACAAGAATACCAGGAACCAGGATGCATGAGCTAGAACAATAATAACTCCTTGACCACCGCAGGGATCAAGCCAAATACTCATAATTCTTATAGGACTTTCAATCAGAGTCCTCGGTGACCCCACCCAGCTCCAAAGCATCAGCATTCCTATTCCCTGCAGCTGTAGCATCAGGCCCAGATCTCCAAGCCAGCCAAAGCTCTTCTTGGCTTAAAGGGACCCCCTCAGCCTCAGAATGTGAAGATGGCCAGTGCCGGTCTGTCTGGAACCCCAGAAACGTGCTGGTCCCCGAGTCTGCATTACATACATCCCTCACCTCCTGTACCAAGGCCGAATTCAGATCGGTATCACTTTCCTCTGACTGCAATTCTGCATTCCCTGTGAAACCCTCAAAAGAGCCAGACTCAGAAGGCTCCCTAAGTAAATGCTGGATTTTCCTCCTTTGTTCAGTGTCTTCATTAATGCTCGAGTCACTAGCCACCCTCTTTACTCCAGCTGTAGGAGCCTGGTCATTCAGAGCCGCGCCCCAAACTGAGCTATTGCTTGATGTTACTGTCGCCACACCTCCCTCCATGTTGCTACCTGTAGCAACTAGAGGCTCATTCACAACACCTAGCACACAATTTATTCATTCATTTAAATATTTATTTAGTTATTGCATTTGTATCACAGCTTTCTCCCAAAATAAAATTCAAGGCAGCTTACAATAGTTAAGGATAACATACTTATAAACGTTTTTAATATATATTAAATATCACAATAATTGAAACATGATTGAAGACTGTAAAACATTTAAATCTCAATTGAAGCACTCCTTACAAACAGACTAGAATGCCATAATTAACATTCACAAATTAATGTCATACCTAGCTGGGTCCTATGTCCTCCTCTCTAATGAAAGTATTTGAAATATACGAAACTGCTGTTCCCAATATCAGAGTTCTTTTATTCCAAAAAGACTCTTGTTAGCATTCTAACAGCTTGGGCAGCCACCTCTGCTAAACTTTGAATCTTTTCTCAAGACTCAGACCAACATTGGCTTTTTGGCAGGGATAGGATACAACAGCCATCCTTCCCTTGCTGACACACACACACACACACACACACACACACACACACACACATGATGCTAAAAGAAAAAGACACTGACAGTATTTTGGTGTTGGAAATGCATACAGACATGCCTCATTTCTGTCTCTCTTACTGATCCGAAGAAGCAAAATTCATGCAGAGATGATACAGGGATTACTTTCTGGTGCATTATTCCTCTGCTAGTGACAGTGGATCTGTAGTTTTGTGCAGATGGGCAGGGAATTAGGGAAGTGAGGAGGAGCGACAATGACAGCCCTTATTATTTTCTCTATTTCTGTTATGTACCAGACACTTTCCCCCCCTGTTGTACCTGATAGGGTTTACAAATTGATTCATTTTGCTTCCAGATGGCTACTGGCAGATTTTATGTCACTCTAAGAACAGCATCGCCTATTCTCCCATCCCTCTTCAAACTATATAAAACACCTCTAAGGCAAGTTACGGTTTTTGAAAATAAGTTATTCCCATTTACAATACATAAAAGAATAGCAATGTGAATTTAGAAAGTTTTTTTTTGCAATGAGACGTTTTTTAAAACCTTCGAACATGAAGATAATAGCTATAAGCAAATACCTGCATTTGCAAGAAGCACTAATCATAACCAAAACAACAAAGATTTTTGTGGCACCTGGGAGTCTAACACCTTTTATTTGGCATAAGCTTTCATGGCAGACATCTCACTTCACTGAATGCAGCAATATACAGTACATATTTCATAGGACTTTTTGATATCCTTATTGCAACAGATAATCATGTCTCTTTCTGGAAATAATACAGCAAATATGTCCACTAGTTAAAATGGACAAGGAAAGAGTGACCGTAGGCAATTTAACTTCAAGACTGGATGACTCTTTTTGGGCCCCTTCTTGATAGTGTTCCAGAAGATGTAACTAGTGCGGACTGTAGGTGCCCAGCTGTTATGTGCTACTCTATATCAACATCTAACACTTTTTTGTATTCTCTGATCTAGTCTTCTTTCTAAGATACCACAGTAAAGGCACAGATTGGTAGAGGTTTAGCATCCTTTATCTGGTATTCCAAATCCAAAATCTAACATTATCCAAATGAGTAACTGAAATTGTTCAGTGATTACTTAATTTACACAAAATTTGTTTCCATTATTTAAAAAAATGTATAAAATTTACTTCAGGCTATGTGTTTAAGTTACATATGAAACATAAATGAATTCTGAGTTCAGACTTGGCTCTTATTACCAAGAGGTCTTCTTAAGTATGTAAATGCAAAAACAGATTTTCTGAAATTCAAGGGGAAAATGCTGAAATCAAAAACACTTCTGGTACCAAACATATCAAATGAGGGATATTCAACCTGTATAATACACTATAGCATATTGGCTTCCATATGACATATGCATTGCCTACACTTCTCTCTTTCTAGTCTTTGCTGAACATTTCTTGATGGATAAATTCCAGCTAGTTTCTTTAAAAATACATTCAAAAGACTTCTCAGATACATACAATAATGTTCCAGTATAACAAAAGAATTACAATTCATAACATAAAAAGAAGAAAAATAACCCCACATGAACCTCCAATTGACAGTTAGCACTAAAATATCATCTACTACTGCATCTCCCAAGTAAAACATGGAACTGGAATATGGCCTGAAACTGACCTGGATGGCAAACAAACAACAAACTATAACTTTAGCCAAAGAATCTACAATGTACCGGCACTGCTTTCAGTTCAATCTATTCACAGCACCGGTCAAGATAGAAAAAAATATTCCAAGCACCAGTACTTTATAAAACTTCAGAGTTTCGCATACAATGTCCATGAGCAATATTTAATAAGTTATCTGAGGTCTATGTGACTGGCACAGTATGAATCCAGATGATGTTCTCAGGATCTGGCACTGTATGTAACCATAACTTCAGCTTGTTGGTCCTAGACACATAATATTGCATTTATTTATTTATTATTTATTTACTTTGCTTCTAGACCGCCTCTCTCAGCCCGAAGGCGACTCGATGCGGTGTACAAATAGCAGGAACTGCTCAAGACAAACAAATCAACAATTATCAATACAATTTCAACATGTACAATTTAACATTTAACGTTAAAAACACAATATCAGCATCATTTACAGCATTTCTAGCATAGGGCAAATGACAGAGTTCAGCAAGCAATATAGATCATGGGAAAACATCAAACATGGTCAAAATGGAGTTGAGCAGGCTTACTAAAACAAATCAGCATACAACTGAAGCTTTGATTCTTATTTTACGCCAACACATTCACATCTCATATGTACTTGTGATTCTGTTAGTCTGCTGAAATTTTCTCCCACATGCTTTTATCTCCTGATTTCAGTCACCTGCCTAGGAAGTTATAAAAATATTGTGAACAAGGTCACACAACTATAGCTAATTATTTATTCTGTAGAAACTAAAAGCACAGGGGAAAGTAAAGTACCAATTGAAACAGCCATTTCATTATTAACTCCCTGTCCTCTGGCATGCAGCCTACCCACTGACTTTGCCTTTGTCCCTACTTGTCATACTTGAAAAATATTAAGGTTTGCCTTTCTTGTGTACTATTAATTCCCATTAATTGGACTGATTAGTGATAAAATGGATTCAGAAGCAGGCAATGCTATTACCTGAGTAATGCTCTTGACATAGATCCTGTAGGTCATCACCTCAGCCTCTTTGCCCTCTGTATGATCTCATGCAGAATCCATTATTCATGTTAATTGTGTTGTTAAAGTGTGTAGTGCAGCATTGCCCTTTTGAAAATTGCTTTTAACTTTGCAAACGTTTTGTTCACCATTCATTATATGCAAATATTTTAGTGACAATAAAGTTTAAGCCTCTCATTTAAATAAAGCAAAATAAATGCTTACTTTATTTTTAATGCAGCATTTAGATTAAAAATGTAGGATCTCTGAAAAGTCATTGAATTTATCCTTACAGACCACATACAATGAAATTACTAACAGGGCAAAGTAGGGAATGTTTGTGAAACTTGATTTTACAAGTGGTATCTCCAGATGTCCATAAAATAAACAGCGGTAAGAGATAGCATTTGTATTGCCTCTTCAAGTGTTGTTTTTTCTTTTGAGATTACATGATACATATAAAGAAGATATGATACACCACTAGTTATAGAAATATATAGCAATTTACAGTACAGTTCTTCCTATAATTAAGATATATTAAAGTCTAGGAATTTAATAGGGGAAAATATTCAATATGCTAAGTATTTTACTTAAACTGAAGGTTGACCTAAAAGAAAGTCTAAGTTTATGACCTGTATTTATCCAGAAGTTCTTAACTGGGGCTGCCGCATCAGACACTATCAAATGTAATCAAGAAAAGATGAAGTTGTTGCTGTGAAACCCATTAGTGTAAAATAAGATTCTTGATGAACTAAAGATATAGCAAGTATTTCACAGGAAAGACAAACTTATCATAACACAATTCACTGTGAAGGAGTCCACAGAATGTTTGCCTTGAGGCTACCATGTCTCCCAAGTGTGTGTGTGTGTTGGTGTGTATGCACCTACTCATCCTGAGACAGAAAGGTAAGTAGGGAATTGTTTGGGATATTCAGAAAGCACAACAAGAAAAGACTTGTGCACAGGAGCAGCTTTTAGTAAGTTCATCACCCTATATAGAAGCTCTGAAAGTAGAGAAGTGAAAGGACCATTACAAAATTCTCTCCCTCCCACTTATTACACTGGCTCTCTTGGCTACATCAAAAATTCGAAGGATGACTGTCTATTAGTTCTTTTTTATAGACTAAGTTTTTGGTCTACTCATAAAATGACATTTTTCATGATAATTTAAGTCTTTGAAGACTTCACATACTTATGACAATCTTCTCTGGTGACATTTGCCATTTCCCCTGCATAGGATGAATCCTGTTTGCGCAATTATCCACTTCCAAAAGTGGAAAGAGAGGGAAATAGAATAGGGTTACTTACAAGATGACTTATCATGGTGATTCCCCTGTCCAATCCATCCATTATTAGAAGATGTAGATGAAGCAACAGTATTTTCCATTGGGATGCACAGGATAAGGGTGTCAAATGACTCCATGTGTACTTCGGTTATTGTTAGAGAGATCTTGAAAAAGTAGACTACCTAGATTTCAGAGGCAAAATCTTGGAAGCATAAAGGATTGGCAATGTTGTTTATTTTTGTACATTTTCATAATGAAATACAAAACCAACCACGGGTTTATCTACCCCGGATCATGATCTCTGTGCTTCTTAGGTTTTCCCAATTTTTGTGACGGAGATCCTGCATCCCAGGATGCAGTGTAAAACTTTACAATGAAGGAGCTACATTGCTGACTTGATACCCAACCCTGTTAAAGAATTGTGATGTACTATATGGCATCTTGAAAGAATTTCCATTATACAACAAAGCAAAAGATGGAAATATGTTTTAGTCAAACACAGGGCTCTGTTTCTCATCCACGTGTGCTGTCCCACCCATGTTCCCATTGTACAAGGATACCCTGCCCCACAAAGTGCTGCACTGTTGTGCAATGTGACTATTGTGAAACAGCCATGCTGCTTACTCCACAATGGCGCAGTTATGAGGATGCTCCTCTCTTTGAAATATCATTGTTGTGCAATGCTGCAGTTTTCAACATCATGTTCAGAAGTGCGTTTATGATGTCATAAATTCCCAACAGAGTGCCAGTTTGTGTTTTCCTTTGATGTTTGAGTGGGGTTGAACTTTTCTTTGGGAACTTTCATAAGTTTACAGATTCATCTTCCATTTGGAGAAGCAGTATAGACATAGGAGGAAGACATATGATTAAATTAGTCATACTCTACTGGCTCTTGAGTGCCTAATCTAAATGTGTCCTGGCTGCTTTTTCCCATGCAACCTTGTTCTTTTTTCCTGCCCTTTGAGAAACTTTGAAAGAGGCAGTAGAGGTGGGAGGAGTTGACCAAGCGGACTCCTTCAAGGGTCTATAGCAGCCACTCCATACCAACCTGTGGAACTTCTGGGCACCAATCCTGGCTTCATTGAGGCACCACATAAAGCCTTGGATGCTTACATGGATTGAGTTATTTGTTCCAAAATGGAACACATTATTTCAAACTGTTGTAATTTTTGAAATCTGTTTTGGCTTGTTCACATGTTTAATACTTTTTATTTATTTAAATAATTGCATTGTTTTAATCTTTTCATGTTGATTTTATTTGTATGCCACTCTGGGATGTCATGACATCAAGGCAATATACTTGCCCCGAAATTCCTTGAAGCCTGAAAGAGATGGTCTAGTTGGGGTCTTTATTGTTGGGTTTGTTTTTACAAATGACAAACTCATAACCATACTATGAAATTATAATATGCTAGGGTTCAGAAATATAAATGTTGAAGCAACTTTGATAATACTCACTAAAAGATAAACTCCCAAGATAGACCATGTATAAATATAAATGACAAATTTATAGATTATACATTTTTAAAATATAAATTACATTTTTTTTGCTAACAAGAGCCCCCTTGTTTTGCTGTTTCTTTTCCTAGGTAATCATTAAAGTATCTCAGTGGACCAGATGGGGATGGTCCAGAAAGAAAACTAGACTCTGGATGTTGCATCTAGGTGGTCTCCAGACACTGTCTTAAGATGATGATATTGTTGCATTCCTTCAAAAGCTAATACTGCTTCAGGCAAAACGAGGCCAGAGTGGGTAGTGATTTGCATGTTGGATAAGAACTCAGGGAGACCAGCACTGAAATTCCTGCTCAGTCATGAAAATTGAGTGGGTGATTTTGGGCATGTCAACTTCCTCTGCTCCAGAAGAAATAATTGAAGGAATATTATTGAATCCTGACTACGGCAAAGAGCAGGTGGCACTATAACTAGAGATGAAAACAATAGTCATTATTTTCCACTTGGAAAATTAGGTCACCAGTAGTATAACAGTATGCACCTAGTGCAGGGGTTCTCAGACTTTTTCAGCCATTGAGCCCTTTTTGAAGCAAAAGTTTCTTATGGAGACCCAATAAATGTTTATATATTATGTATTATATATAATATATACAGATCACACATGGGCAAGGTTTTGGACACAGGGACCACATTGCATTTTAAAATTTGACAGACGAGCTAGGCCAGTGGCAGATGGATGGAGAGTGTTTGTGTGAACTAACTGAAAGAAACATGAACAAATGCCTATGCACACTACAGACGTCTCATTTGTAGTGCAAAAGAAAGAAAGAATAATACAATATTTAAAATGAAGAACAATTTTTAGCCAACATAAACTTAACAGTATTTTAGTGGAAATCCCCAGGGGTCATAATAATAACAACAACAACCCCAGGAGCCATCTGGTCCAGTCCCCTTCTCCTGTTCAGTAAAAGCACAATTAAAAGCAAGAGATGGCCATCCAGCCTTTCTAACAACAACAACAACAAACAACAACAACAACTACCCCAGGGGCCATCCAGTCCAACCCCTTCTGCCATGTAATAAAAGCATAATCAAAGCATCCCCAACAGTAATCTAGCCTTAATAACAACAACAACAACAACAATAATAGGCTTTGGGGATAAAGGAAAAAGAGTCTGGTGGTGAGGGGGGAAAGGGGTCTGGGTGGCAATAGAGCATGGGGGGAAAGGAGGAGCAGCAGCATGAGAAGCGTGGAACCCCTTAGTATGCCCCACAGAACCCCAAGGGTTCTGCAGAGCACACTTTAAGAACTGATAATCAAATGTTTCATATCATAAAATATCAATTTTATATGAATATTTTTGCAAATAGCTACCCCAGCCCCCCCAACACAAAGATTTTCTGAAAAGCCTGTTACTGGATACCCATATGAGTTTTTAATGCAAAGTTTCTGCTTTTGGCACCAAACCAGCAATTCTGCACAAGAAATTGGTATTTTGAACACTCATTCATTGAACACTCATCACAAATGAGATTCAAAGTTGCTCATTTGTGACATGAAAATTGTATTTTGTACAGAAATCATTATTTCCACAAACCCACATTTTGCACAAAATTAGTGAATTTTGCACAAAAGCACGAATTTTCCTCAAATGATCCCACATGTGTGTATATACGTGTTTGCATGTACAAAAACACGTTTTGGACAAAATACAATTTTTTTCAAGAAAATACTTTCCAGAAGCACACTTGGATTTTTTTTCATGATAATCAAAATTCCTAAAGAATGGAGCAGGTAGATATTTGGAAAATCATGTTCTCTCTAGATCTTGGATTATTCTTGATTTTATGTTTGTAGTTACAATGGGTGAAAGTGGATGGCGTCCATCCACTTTTCAGATTTCTGACTGGAATCCTAGAAGATAACCCACTCCCTATATGATTCAGAAAATTTCACATTAAATTTATTTATTTATTTATTTATTTATTTATCAATTTCAATTATTTATAATCCACCCTTCTCTACTCAGGGTGGCTAACATAAGGCACAATTCGATGCCACATAACCATCCGTAAAAACCAACAATTAACATCATAAATACATTTACAAACAATTAAAACCAATTAAATATCCATAAGTAAACACATAATCTGAGTTCCGTATTCAAAATTGTCCAAGCCAACTATAGTCCGCTTCCATAACCTTTGTCATCTTTTAATTGTCTGTCTGCTGCCCAGTATCTAACTAAATGCTTGGTCCCAAAGCCATGTCTTTAGCTTTTTCCTAAAGGAAAGGAGGGACGAAGTTGATCTAATTTCGCTGGGGAACGAGTTCCACAGGCGTGGGGCCACCACCAAGAAGGGGACACTCCCACCCCCGTTTTACATCATAGCCTAGTGAAGTCCAGTTTAGGATGTCTAATAAGGCCCACATTTTGGGTTAGTGAATAATTAGTGAATTTATTGAGTATGAATTACTTCAATACTTCAAACCTAGTATGAAGCAAATGAATTAAGCTGGGGACAAAAGAAGACAAGGGGTAAAGGAGTGAGAAACTGGGATTTTTTTTTAAAAAATGACTTTAATAAAGAAGAAATTAAAGCATATGAGGTCACATTCAAAATGTTGAAATTATATTATAACAAATCAAAATAACTATTTATTTCTTTATTAGGAAACTTCTATATTGCCTTTCTCCGATGACTTTAGTTCTCAATTCTCTGTTGAACTAATGTTCCACATAACTAAGATTATTATTTGGCTAAATTGGATATATTTTTAATGTGCATTTTGATATGCCCAAAACAAACTGAAACAAAATTCACCCTCATGTACACTGAAAAATTGCAATATAGGGGAGCATGCATTACCTACTTACCACAGAAGAGAGAGAGAGCCCTGGGTCTAGATGCTTATTATTCCTAGATACAGGTCTCTCTCTTTTAAAGAAAATTCTGTCCATCCACAAAATGTAATTTGTGACTTTTGCTAAATTTGTATCACAAACAAACAAATTTCCATCCTTATTACTTCTGAACTATATTTAATAAAATGGCCAAGAAAGCAGCTGTTCATTTTTGTGTGCCTTGTTACCCTGAACTGCAAAGAATGTTAGGCTCATGGCCTCCTAGGTCATTGAGGGAGCATGTGGATGTTTGTTTTCTGAACAAATGTCAAGATCATTCAGTGGGAAAGCAAAGCATCTTCGTGACAGTATGAGCTTGTGAACCAAGAATACTAAAGAGATAAGAAAGGATATTTCTCTTTGTTTTTAGCTAATGTACTTTCAGCAGCATTCTTTACTGTTCTGTGGGGAAGTAACTCAGAGAGCTTAAGTGTGGCATAGTTGGAGAAGGGCATGAACTTTGTGCATTTATTGTGCTGCTGTGTCCATGTTTCGCATACAAATAGCATTTCAGTGTTGGAAGTAGTTTACCTTTTCCAGTGCAACTTGAGAGAACTCTCTCTGGCATATCTTTGCAGACGAAGATTCTTAGGAAGGACTCATCACACACTTTTTACAAGTGTGTTGATGTCTAAAAAGGCCAATCCAAGATAGGCAAGTTCGGTTGCAGAAAGCACAACAGAAAGTCTCATTGGGTGATGTTGCTTCCAAGTTGCGGTTCTTTCTGCGTTGTCGTTTCTCTTCAAGACCCATTTGGCGTGTCTGCTCGAAAGAGGCCGCAGCATTATGGATAGTGCGTCTCCATGCCTCCCGATGTGAGGCCAGGGTGGAGAAGTGAGAGAACAGTTACTTAAATTAAAATTGTGTGGCAAATTACAGCAATATTTGGGTCAGAACCAGAACCAATGTGATTCAGAGGAGTTAGTACAAATTACCAGGGGTTGGGTGATTCAGAAGGTAGCTTGAGGCTCAACCATGTTGCATGTATTCTTTATGGGGTAGAATAGTCCTACATCCCATATTTTTATCTGTTGAGGACAGAAAGTAGTTCCCAGCCATGCACAACACAGACCTTTCCCAAATATTCAGCATAGCATAATGGCCCCAAATTACAGTCCCAATGTAGCAGTCCATCTGATGTCATCATACCTAGCAAGCATACATCCTTCACTTGGCTCTGCTGCCAACTGAGATGAGTAGCACATGAGGCAGGGCTACACAAAGTCTGCTTCACAACTCTTAATATGAAGTCTTCTTGCAAGAATTCTGGGCTTCCATGAGAACACTTGTGAAATCTCCCATGGAAGCCTATACCTCTCACAAAGAAGCCCTTCTCTAAAGAGATTTGAGGAGGGCTTTATACAGTTCTCCCTCATATCTTCTGGCCTGCTTTGAGCTGGTTTGACAACAGGTTTGAAAAACCTGGCAATTTATTGGAGTGTCCCCGCAAACTGTTTTTCCTCTAGCACCCAAACCCATTCTTGGTAAACTGGTTAGAATTCATAACTTTGGATTTAAATCCCCACCCCGCCATGAAAACCCACTGGGAGACTGCAAGCAAGTCACACTGTCTGGGAAGGGTGATCAAAATGGCCCAAAGTCTGGAAACCAAGCCCTATGAGGAATGGCTTGGAAAGCTGGATATGTATAGCTTGGAGAAGAGAAGCTTGAGAGGGGACATCATACCAGTAGGAGGCGGGCTGGTTATTTGCTATTCTACACCTTAGGAGATAGAGCTATTGCTTCAAATTACAAGAAAAGAGATTACACCTAAATATTACAAAGACCTTCGTGACAGTAAGAGTTATTTGACAGTGGAATATGCTGCCTTAGAGTGTGGTGGAGTCTCCTTGATTGGCGGTTGAGTGTATATTCCTACATGGCAGGGGCCTAGACTTGATAGCCTTTATAGTCTCTTGTAACTCTATGATTCTGTGATTTATCGTAATAAATCCACCCAAATTGGCATGAGAACCCCATGGCAGATTTAGTTTAATAACTAGCTGAACCCGGCACGCGTTGCTGTGTCCTATGTAGGAGATGTGAGGAAGTCTGGGTATTGTATTATTGGGAATGATGTGATTATGTGTTTTGTGTGTGTTTATATGTGTATGTTTGTGTGTATATATGTGTGTGTTGAATTGTGTGTGTATGTATGTGTGGGTTTTTGTGTATGTATATGTCTATATTTGTGTATGTGTGTGTATATGTGTATATTTATATGTGTGTGTGGTTGTGTATTTATGTTTGTTTGTGTATGTATGTATATGTGTATATTTGTGTCTGTATATATGTGTCTGTGTGTATAGTGCTTTTTGTATTTATTTGTCTGTGTATATCTTTCTATGTGTGTATGTGTTTGTATGTGTGTATATATATGTGTGTCTCTATGTGTATGTATCTATGTGTATGTGTCCATGTGTGGGTTTATGTGTAGATATAGATGTGTGTGTATATGTATTTGTGTGTCTATATATGTGTATATATGTCTATGTGTACGTTTTGTGTTGGTGTGGTAATGTTTGGGTGGTTTTTGTATGGATGTCAATAGTAATGTATATGTTGGTAGCTTGCCTGTCCGTGTCTTTCATTGGTCGCCCGTAGTCATCAGCTCCCTGGGGGGGGGCATGGGGGATCCCTGGTAGGAGGGTGTTCCACCCCTTGGCCTCTTCGTCCGGAAGTGGTTGGGAGGTGGTGCGCCGCTTCACCCGGCCACGCCATTGTCTCTCCGGGCTTCTCCGGCGCCTCTTCCCCGGTCCCTGACCCGGGCCGCGTGGAGGAGACCGTGTCCATTTCGCCTCACGCGGCCTCGGTCCAGGAGCGGCGTGGTAACGGGCAAGGAGAGGGGCAGAAGGCCAAGGAGGCGGCGCCGCGGCCCGGGTCCCAAACAGGAAGGCAGCCAGCGAGAGAGGCCGAGGACGCAGCAGGAAAGGCGTCCGCGCGACCCGGCTCCATGCGGCGCCTGGAAGGTCAGTGAACTACACCTCCCAGAAGGCTCCGTGCCGCTCGCTGGGAAACGGGCCGGCACGGAGTCTTCTGGGAGGTGTAGTTCACTGACCTTCCAGGCACCGCATGGAGCCAGGTCGCGCAGACGCCTTTCCCGCTGCGTCCTCGGCCTCTCTCGCCGGCTGCCTTCCTGTTTGGGACCCGGGCCGTGGCGCCGCCTCCTTGGCCTTCTGCCCCTCTCCTCGCCCGTTGGCCAGCCGGTCCTGGCCCGGGCCACGTGTGGCGAAACAGGCAAGGTCTTTTCCGCGCGGCCCGGGCCAGGGACCGGGGAAGAGGTGTCGGAGAAGGTCGAGGAGGCGATGGCATGGGCCGGGTCCCAAAGAGGTTGGCAGCCGCTGCGGAAGGCCAAGGATGCGGCGGAGAAGGCGGGGCGTGGATGCGGCGGGTAAGGAGTCGAGGGTGCGGGTGGGGTGGGAGGGAGGAGGAGGAGGGGCGGGGTGAAGGGGAGTCGGGGTGGGAGGGTGTGTTGGAGGAGGAGGAGGGGCGGGGCATTGTAGCTGCCGCCGCGATCACCGCCATGCGCTGTGTGCACCTGCGTGGGAAGGTTGTCCCTTGGTCTCAGGAGTGTTCTGTAAGCGGCAGAGGAGGGGGGCATGGCGTATGTGTATGTGCATATATGTATATCTACTGTATGTATGTATGTGTGCGTATGTATATATATGTATATGTGTGTATGTATATATATATATGTATATGTGTGTATGTATATGTGTGTATGTATATGTGTGTGTATATGTATATATGTATATGTGTGTATGTATATGTGTGTGCATGTGTATATATGTGAATGTATATATGTGTGTGTATGTGTATATATGTATGTGTGTGTATGTATATATGTGTGTGTATGTGTATATGTGGCGGAAGTGGGAGGGAAGCTGCCCTTTTCCCGGGCACCTCTTTCCGCTCCTCTCCCCGCCTTCCTTCCTTCAATCAAGGGAGGTGGGCGGGGAGAGGAGGGAAAAGAGGTGCCCGGGAAAAGGGCAGGGGAAGCTGCCCTTTTCCCGGCAACCTCTTTCCCCTCCTCTCCCCGCCTTCCTTCCTTCAATCAAGGGAGGTTTGCGGGGAGAGGAGGGAAAAGAGGTGCCCGGGAAAAGGGCAGCTTCCCTCCTGCCTCCTCAAGGATCGGGAGAGAACCAGGCAAAGTGAGGAAGGCTCCTTGCCGGCTTTGCCGCCAGGGCCTTCCTCGGTCGGGTCCCGATCCTGGTGGAGGTGGGAGGGAAGCTGCCGGGACGGCGGTGGGGGGATGCGGAAGGAGGTGGGAGGGGCGGGGGGAGGGGAGGCGGGTTCCCTCCTTCCAGCCCCCCCACTCTTCCTTACCGGGCGGCGGCAGGGGGTGCGGAAGGAGGTGGGAGGGGCTGGGGAGGAGGGGAGGGGTGTCCCCTCCTCCTTCCACGTCCCCCCCGCCACTCTTCCTGATCAAAGGAGGAGGCGGAGGAGGCGCTCTGGCTTCCATGTGTGAACATTCTAAAGTTTGCGCTGGCAGCAAAGTGGCCGGGGTGGGAGTTCCATTGGCAATTTTTTGGGGATCGTTTTTTGGGGTGTTGGGAGGTATGTAGGTCCGGGTTTTTTGCTGTTGTCTGTAGCTAGTGTAATGGTCCAGTCGGTTGTCAAGTTTGGTGGTTGTGGGAGCCATAGTTTCTTTGTCTATATACGACATTAAATGGACTGAGCAATTTTATATATATAGATAACACACTAGGTTAGGACTACTAAATAAACCAATATATCATGAATTGCAATTATCGCAGCTTGAGAAAGCCCACAAGGTCGAAATGGATCGGGCCCTGCAGTTCGGCCATCGCAGCCCGCCCAGTGTCTGCTGAAGTTAATGTTTATGGCCTCCTACAACCATGCTGACTGATTTTGGATTACAAATATCGATATCAGGGAACTGTTGAGACTTTGGATACCTGGATCAAATCATTGTGGACTACATGAACTTGGATTAACCTTTTATTGGCACTCTTTCAGGATCCAGGGACTCACAAAAAGGAAAACCGCATGAACTGTGGATTGCCTCCTTTATTATAAGAACATAAGAACATAAGAAGAGCCATGCTGAATCGGACCTCAGCCCATCTAGTCCAGCATTCTGTATCACACAGTGGCCCACCAGTTGTACACGGGGATCTCGAGCAGAAAGGAGGGCAAAACCCTGACCTGCTCCCGACCCCCCACAACCAGTACCCAGGGAAATCCTGCCTACCTCAACCAACTCCGAGGTGGCACTTGAATGTCCTTTTCAGTAACTACCGATACACTTGGTATCCATGAATCTGTCTAATCCTGCCTTGAAGTTGTTCAGGCTGACAGCTGTCACAACCTCTTCTGGAAGTAAATTCCATAACCCAATGACCCTCTGGGTGAAGAAATATTTCCCTTTATTAGTCCTAACTTTCCTACCTTGGAGCTTCAGGGAGTGCCCTCTAGTGCTAGTGTTTTGTGACAAAGAAAACAGTTTTTCTTTATTCACCTTTTCTATCCCATGCATGATTTTATACACTTCGATCAAGTCACCTCTTAAACGCCGTCTTTCAAGGCTGAAAAGACCAAGGCGTTGCAACCTGGTTTCATAAGGGAGCCGCTCCATCCCTTGGATCATTCTTGTTGCCCTTTTCTGTACCTTTTCCAGTTCCGTTATATCCTTCTTAAGGTGCGGAGACCAGAATTGTACACAGTACTCCAAATGTGGCCTTACCATCGATTTGTAGAGAGGTAATACAACATTTACTGACCTATTTTCGATTCCCTTTCTGATCATGCCTAGCATAGAATTTGCTTTTTTCACTGCTGCTGCGCACTGGGTTGACATCTTCATTGAGCTGTCCACCAAGACCCCAAGATCCCTTTCCTGGTTTGTCTCGGAAAGCTTTGACCCCATCAATTTGTAGGTGTAGTTGGGGTTCTTTGCCCGATGTGCATGACTTTACACTTGTTTAGGTTAAAATGCATTTGCCACTTTGTTGCCCATTCACTCAATTTCGAGAGATCTTTCTGGAGCTCTTTACAATCAGTTTCATTTTTAACTACCCTGAACAATTTAGTGTCGTCTGCAAACTTTGCTACCTCAGAATTCACTCCTACATCCAGATCATTAATGAATAAATTAAAAAGTAACGGACCCAAAACTGAACCTTGGGGTACGCCACTTCTCACCTCTTTCCACCCAGAGAAATGTCCGTTTATTACCACCCTTTGTTTCCTACAGTTTAGCCAGGTTCCAATCCAGGACAAGACCTGTCCCCTGATTCCATGGCTGAAGAGCTTATTTAGGAGCCTTTGGTGAGGGACTTTGTCAAAAGCCTTTTGAAAGTCAAGGTAAACAATATCAATTGGTTCCCCTTTATCTATGTGTTTATTTACACCCTCAAAGAATTCTAACAAGTTAGTAAGACATGATTTGCCTTTGCAGAAACCATGTTGATTTTCCTTCAGCAATGCGTGTTCTTCTATGTGCTTAGTAATTTTTTCTTTAATAATGGTTTCCATCACTTTGCCTGGAACTGAGGTTAGACTAACTGGCCTATAATTTCCTGGATCACCCCTGGATCCTTTCTTGAAGATCGGAGTTACATTTGCCTCCCTCCAGTCCTCGGGTACAGTGCCTGATCTTAGAGAAAGGTTATATATTTTGGCTAGAATTTCAGCAATTTCACACTTGAGTTCCTTAAGAACTCTGGGGTGGATTATCCTTTCCTACGAATCATATATATCCCTATGATATCTTCCCTTTATTCCCAGTCAATTTATATCAAGTGCGTGTGTTGTTAGGCTACCCATGATCAACAAATGTATGAGATGTATATGTACAATTGATTTATGAAGAATATACATTAACCTATGAGAATGGATAAGTAAACACAACAATTCATGATATATTGGTTTATTTAGAAGTCCTAACCTAGTGTGTTATTAGTTATCTTCTCTGCTACTATTGTTTGTGTAGTCACAGATTTATTTTAATGTCACCTTAAATTGGAGCCCCTGGTGGTGCAGTGGGTTGCTGAACTTGCTTACCGAAAGGTCGAGGGTTTGAATTCGGGGAGCGGCATGAGCTCCGCTATTAGCCCCAGCTCCTGCCAATGTAACAGTTCGAAAACATGTGAATGTGAGTAGCTCAATAGGTACCACTCCAACTGGAAGATAACGGTGCTCCATGCAGTCATGCTGGCCACATGACCTTGGAAGTGTCTATGGACAACACTGGTTCTTCAGTTTAGAAATGGAGATGAGCACCAACCCCCAGAATCAGACATGACTGGACTTAATGTCAGAGGAAAATGTTTACCTAAGTTGGAAATGACTTGAAGATACACAATAACAACTCTTAACTCAGTAAGAATGGGAGAAAGAGGGATAAAAGAAAAATGTCAGAGCAGCAACCTCTTGCAAATCCCTTCCCCTACGAACTGTCCATCTATCTTCAACTAGACAGAGGGCCTTCTCTGTTGTGGCACCGAGCCTGTGGAACGCTCTGCCACCTGAAGTCCATGCAATTAGTGAGCTGCCGGCTTTCCAGAAAGCTTGTAAAACAGTTCTCTTCCGCCAGGCTTTTGACATTTAGTCACCCTTGGTTGTAGTTTGACACTGTTTTAATGTTCTGATATCTGCTGTTTTATTGTTACGATGTTATAGTTCGATATGCTGTAAACCGTCCTGAGCCAATTGGAAAGGACGGTATACAAATTGAAATAATAAATAATTAAATAAACTGTTCAATTTGTGGTGCTGTATTAAAATGCAGCTGCTTTAGACAGCACCATTGTTACTTACCATGGTTTCCAAATGAGCCTGTGCCAACATCTCCCTTTCTTAGGGGACAAACCTGTCCCTTATTTCATGTTCCATAGATTTGAATAATATTCATCATACACATGTGAGCAATATTTTCTTGACTGTTTAAAAAAGCAGATTGTCTTGAACATAAGCACACATTGTGCTGTTGTTTGTGCACTGATATAGTGAAGCAGAGGCAACCTAAATCATTTATGATTTAGACAACCTAGCCTGCTTTCTGTTCACATTCTGATATCCCCTGATAGCCCCCTCTTTGTAAATCCCCAGGCAGCTTTAAAACAGCTGTTTGTCATTTTTATTGTTGATATGCTGTCTTCCAAAAGCATCTGTCAGGAAACTATACAAAGATTGCCTCCCTTTTAATCAGCTTTCCCCCCTCTTATATGGGCTGGACTTAAAAACAGACTAGGGGAAATAAGATATCTAGTTTGATGCATTTCATAAGAACATAGGAGTGGAACACCTCCATACTTTTTTTAAAATGGAAGTATCACATATGAATCCCAAGTTCTTAGACTTGCTTTGTGGATAACTGCAAAATCTGTCAGCACTATAAATCTGTCTTTAGCTCAGCTGTCTTTAGCTCAACAGGGACTAAATGAGTGCATATGAGTACCAAGGCTTCACATATTTCAGAAAAAGGCAACAGCCTCAGGCGGTAGATGCTAGTTGTAGCAGGAGTCTCCATACTACTGTTTCACATGTTCCTTCCTCTTCTTAAAACTGTTTCTCCTGCCCATGACATTTGAGTGTGATGTAGTATGTTGTATCATTACCAGTTAACAGTCTGTATTGATCTGGAGGACATGATCCACTTAGGTCCTGCTCGGTTCAGGTTAACAGGATATACTGCAGTAAGACTCTGGGTGCATTTACTGTAGAACCAATGAAATTTGGCAACAATTTAACTACCATGACTTAATGCTGTAGAATCATGGGAATTGTACTTTTACAAGGACTTCAGCCTTCTCTATCAAAAAGTGCTGGGGCCTCAACAAACTACAGTTCCCATGTTTCCATCACATTGAGTCATGACAGTTAAAGTAGTAGCAGACTGCATTAACTCTATAATGTAGAGGAACCCTAAGTCACTGAGAGCATGCGATACAGCTTTATTGGTGACAAATAGATGGAATAGATGCATAAATAAAAATAGATGCAAAGAAAATGTTCCCATGTCCCTTTAGCTAAGCCAGATACAGAATAAAATGCAAATGGTCTCCAAGTCTGTACTTGTAGATTGTTTTTTTTTCTTTAGCCCCAAATGGTTCTTCAGTCTTTTGTGCAAGGAGCTGATTTACTGAGTAACTCAAGCAGCATACAGACAAATTATTAAACACAGTCTTTAAAGCAAGCTCATACATATGTATTATGTAGTTATATCATATAGGTATATGGATGGATGAGAAGCCCAATTACTAAAACTCTGCACCAGTCTTTCTCACTACAGTGAAAGGCCCTCTTCTCTGCCCCAGCAACCTGACATTCTAGTAACTGTAATGGATGCATCACCACACTGCTGTAAAATTGGATCAAAGAACCTAGAACAATTTGGTGGTGGTGCCTTGCACCCAACATCAGCCATCATATCCTGCTCATCATAAGCATTTCAGGTTCTTTTGGTTAAACTCAATGAAACCTACAGCTGAAAAGGGAATGAAGGCCTTGCTTGTTTTTTTTTCTGCCTTCAAAACAGAGCTCCTTTTAAAAAAAAATTGCTTGCAACTATTTTGCAAATTTAAGATCTTGAAGTGAGGAGTTGATGGGAAACTGTGATCAACAGGTATAAACATAAAAACTGCAATCAAGTGTTAGATACAAAATATGAAGTCCAGATTTCAGAAAGAGAGATCAGAGTCTTGGCAATTAGCCAAGCTAAATCATGTCAAGATCTGTTCAACTGAAACTTAGAGTAAATACGTGATAGAACCAGATGCCAAAAATGATGGCCTAGACAAAACGCCTCCATTTTTTTCCAGTAAGTTACAGAAAAGAATGAGACTCCAAACAAGAATATTGACAAAGGATTTTTTAAAGGACATAGTGGAGTTTGTTTTATGGCTCATAAACTCAGTTTAATGTCATTGGTTGGAAAATGTCAACAGACTAGTTGCAAGCTCTATAAAAACTACCTCCAGGCAGATAAACACCAAGCACTCTATGGCTGCTTCTAACAGTTTCAGGTACAGCTGTTCCTAACAATTACTTTTTTCTCAGCTGAGTGACATACTCCTGGAATGCTGGAAACAGAGAGGACGTCAATACTATGGAACCCATCAGTATTAAATATATTTTTATCTAATAGATAAATTCCTGGTTGAGATTAAATGAGAATTCATAAGTGGATTAGTATTTTATAATATTGTGTTATAAGAATATTCCTTAGCAAAGTGGCTGTTGTAGTAAAAGCTATGACAGATGCCTGCTTAGAGACATAGAACTTTTTTTTACAAGAGACCTGTAGGGATAGATTAGTTCCTTTTCAGATTATATGTGTAATCCTCCTCTATATATGGCCACTTGGTTACTTTAAATACTTTTTAAGATTGCAAAGTTATCTTCCTGCTTTAAATAACCTGGATTACAGTGCTTTGGGCCCTATACAATGCAGTTTGAAACTGCATTATGTGGTTAGCGTAGACACATATAATACAGTTCAATGTAGTTAAACTGAATTCTATGGCAGTGTAGATGGGACTTTAGAAAGATTTTAGGGGAGTGTTGATTATGTCACGACCAGAGTGAAAAGGCTGTTTTTTTATCAAGGGGGCAGGGCGATGAGGAAACCAATGACGTGCAAATAGACAAGAGAAGACCAAATTTGGGGTTGCCACTATTTATGTAACATTTATTGAAATATATAGGTTGTAACAATCACATTTAAACATAAAAGGCATATAATAATAAATCAGTTTTAATATGCAAATATTTTAAAAGAAACATAGAATCACACTGAACATTTAAACCCTTAAACTACAATCACTCTAAGTATTGAAGATCACTTAAAAATCTCTGAAAAATATAGAATATAAAGAATTGATTCAAAAGAGACTAATCACTTTAAGCAGTTATAACAAGTAGTAAATATAGACATTTCATTTACTCAGAAAGGTAGCATTTAAGGTAGGAAGGCAGACTTAAAAAGAACTTAGAAGAGCAGATTTAGGAAGAAAAGCCAAACAAAGCATGTGTAAAGCTCTAATTGAGAACACAGGTATCCATATGTGGATTATATGGAATTCTGACAGATATTATAGACTGACAACAGGACATCTTTGCTAAATCTTTCATATAATGAAATGGTATGGAGAACCACACATGTTTCAAGATCTTATTGATCTCAAAGCCAAGATCAAAAATTCAGCAAATCTTCAAAACCAAGCTGCTAACCTCTTCTGCACTGTCATATAAAATCCAGATTATCTGTTTTGAACTGGATTATACGGCGGTGTAGACTCATATAATCCAAAGAAGATAATGTGGATTATCTGCTTTGATAATCTGGATTACATAGCAGTATAGAAGGGGTCTATATTCAACCAATTACTAATTTAGAGACAAAGAATGTCCTGAATGCTATTAATTTCAGTGGAACTCAAGCAAATTAAATTGACTCTGAAACCTATAACATATGTCAACATGTATGATGTTAATTTGCTTAGGGACAGAAGTGCCTTCTATGATTTAAGAACCCTTCTTTGCCATTTTTCTTGAAAACAACTCTTTATTCTGGCAACTATGTTCTTTTCCCTGCATTAAAGTATATAAGCAAATTAAAATTTAATACTGTGGGGCATTATCCAAAACATTTAAATTAATTATTCAAATTCAATCTCTAATCCAATTTTGCAGAAAGATTCCTAAGCATTGCACTTTGGCCATCAAAGCAATTATTTAAAAAAAGAAATTCAGCCTTTAGGTAAGTATTTGTTGAACACTTTGACGTTATGTCTTTTTACGCAATCATCTCCATATTGTGAAACATACTAAAAGAAAGAAAACATCATGAAATGGGCTAATAAAACATTGCCCAAACTGTGCCTGTAAAATTTGTTGTTTTCAGCACAACAATGTATTATGATAATCAGCATGTGGAAAGGATATAAATGGCTGCCTTGCATTCCTGTTATTTGTGCATTAATTATTTTATAGCTTAAAATTTACTACCACATAGCCTAAAAACTTAGTTGTAGCTTTTTACTGGGATTTTACAGTTCACAAACTGCCATTAACTACTCTTGTTAAACTAATTTAAATATTTTTAACGGGATGGTTAGTACTGAAGATAAACAAGAGTACTTGACTTCCATATTATGTAAATAACACAAACAATATATACAGAATAAGGTAGCTGTTTGCCTTGCTTATAATGAAGAAAGAGTAGGGTAACCTAATTTACTCTGTGCATGTGTGTATTTCAGAAAGATAACTTTATGTTCACATAGCTTATTAGTATCATCCCTGTGATTTATTTCCTTCTTCTATAAATAATTCAGATGTGGCCTTCCATAGCCACATATTTTGTATCTACAAATTCAACAATCAATGGCTTGAAAATATTTTTTAATCCAAAATCAAACTTTGATTTCCCAATTTTTTATAAAAGGCACCATTGTATATAATGGCACTTGAACATTCATGGAGTTTGGTATCCATGGGGGGCAAGGGGAGTCCTGGAACCAAAGGTTCACTGTTTTGTCAAAATAAGCTTGGTATTTAAAGGGTTTCATTTACCACTAAAGGGGTGGTGGTAAAGGTCAGCGGTTCAAATATAACAATGGTGAGCTCCCATTGTTAGCCCCAGCTTCTGCCAACCTAGCAATTCAAAAACATGCAAATATGTATATATTGTTTGTGCTATTTAAATAATAGGTAGTGCTCGGTGGAAAGGTAACAACACTCCATACAGACCACATGACTTAGGAGGCATCTACGGCCAACTCTGGCTCTTCAGCTTAGAAATTGAGATGATCATCACCCGCCAGATTCGAAATCGACTAGACTTACTACTTCATCACACTAGAGAGAAAAAAATCACTTAATTTCAGATTTCTTCCTCCTGCAGAATTCTGGTGTTTGCAGTCCAGTGAGGCTGTTAAAATCTCCCCCCTAAACTACAAACCCCAGTGTGATGAACTAATTAAAGTCAAGGTGAAGTATTTACCTTTAGAGGAAGAACCGTCCAGCAGAACTGTTCCGAGTTATCAGAGGACTATTAAATCCACCACAGAGTGAGATCCCGAATCGCTCGGCAGTGTGCTGTGAAGAATTTGCTTGGTTCTTTGCAGACAAAGTTGCTCTGATCCATTCTGATTTTGATACAACCTTAACGGCAGTCTCTGAGGATGTGACACAAGCATCTGCTTGTCCTGTTTTAATTGATTCGTTTCAATTGGTTCAGCTCGAGGATGTGAACAAGAACCTTGGAGAGGAGCGGCCTACCACATGCATCCTAGTCTCCTGCCCATCCTGGCTGATCAAAGAAGCCAGAGGGGGTTTGGCAAAGTGGGTTAAGGTGGTAGTTAATACCTCCTTAGAGGAAGGCAAAATTCCAGCCAGCTTAAAACAAGCTGTTATAAAACCGCTGTTGAAAAAACCATCACTGGACCCCACTCAATTAGGTATCTATCAGCCAGTTTCCAATCTCCCGTATTTGGGCAAAGTCATGGAACATGTGATGGCCTCGCAACTCCAGGGGTTCTTGGGAGACACTGATAATCTTGATCCGGCACAGTACGGCTTTAGGCCGGGACATGGTACTGAGACAGCCGTGGTCACCTTGGTAGATGATCTACGCTGGGAGCTCGACAAGGGGAGTGTGTCCCTTTTGGTTCTGCTGGACCTCTCAGCAGCTTTCAATACCATTGACCACGGTATCCTTCTGGGATGCCTCACAGAAATGTGACTTGGGCGTACTGCTCTGCAGTGGCTCCAGTCCTTCATGGAGGGTCGGTCTCAGAGGTGTTACTGGGTGACACCTGTTCGACCCCACAACCGTTGTCTTGTGGAGTCCCTCAGGGTTCAGTACTGTCCCCAATGTTATTTAACATCTACATGAGGCTGCTGGGGGAGATCATCTGGAGTTTTGGAGTAAGGTGTTATCTGTACGCGGATGATGTCCAAATCTGTCACTCCTTTCCACCTGTTACTAAGGAGGCTGTCCAGACTTTGAACCGGTGCTTGGCCGATGTGTCAGACTAGATGAGGGCTAGCAAATTGAAACTAAATCCTGACAAGACAGAGGTCCTCCTGGTCAGTCGAAAGGCCAAACAGGGCATAGGGTTACAGCCTGTGTTGAATGGGGTTACACTCCCCCTGAAGACGCAGGTTCGCAGATTGGGAGTGTTCCTGGATTCATCGCTGAGCCTGAAACCCCAGGTCTCGGTGGTGGCCGGGAGAGCTTTTGCACAATTAAAACTTGTGCACTAGCTGCGCCCATACCTTGGGAAGTCTGATCTGGCTATGGTCATCCATGCTGTAGTCGCATCCTGAATAGATTACTGCAACACACTCTATGTGGGGCTGCCTTTGAAGACGGTTTGGAAACTGCAATTAGTCCAATGGGTGGCAACCAGATTTCTAACAGGAGCTACATACAGGGAGCATACCATCCCTTTGTTGTGTCAGCTCCAGGTGCTGCCAGTCCATTTCCGAGCTCAATTCAAAGTGCTGGTTTTGACCTATAAAGCTCCATACGGTTCTGGCCCAGCTTACTTGTCCAAATGCATCTGCCTCTACGTCCCACCTCACTCCTTAAGACCATCCGGGGAGGCCTTGCTCTCGCTTCTGCCAGCATCTCAAATGCGGCTGGCAGGGACAAGAGACAGGGCCTTCTCGGTTTGTGGCCCTGCGCCTGTGGAATGCGATGCCAAGCGAGATACAATCAACTCCATCCCTCCTAGCTTTTAGGAAAAATGTAAAATCTTGGTTGTGGGACCAGGCCTTTGCACAATGACATAGCAGCACTTTAACTGGAATGGACTGGCTTGATGACAGAGATGAAGACATGGTTTTACTGTTATAGCAATTGGATGTGTGGATTGAACATTGTTTTAATTGTTATTTTAATTGATTTTAATTTAATTATTGACTTTGTCTCAATTTTGTATGTTTTATGGTGATTTTATGTATTAGGCATCAAATTGCTGCCTCTGTTAGCCGCTCTGAGTCATCGTCGTCGTCGTCCCGCCTGGGGGTGTGTGTGAGAAGGACGGGGTAAAAATATTGTAAATAAATTAAGATTTGTTCCATTAGCAGCAATGGGGAAAATTGTGAAGCTCAATATTCCATCATTTTTATGGCTATCAGGGTGGACTTGGCACACTTGTAGGCAACTTTTACAACTTACATCCACTGGTTTTTAGGATTTGTTTAAAACTATAAACAGTATCCCCTTGATTTTTTGTACAGTGAGACAACATAAACAGGGCATCAATCCTGAAAATTTCAGAAAGCTTAGTTCATCTACGGATTTCTAATCTAAATACTGATTATTAACCTAAACCACTTTCATATCAATGAGCAATAAACAAGTAATACATATTTGTAAATTGAAATGCTGGTCCTGTCAGAGGAAGCAGGCAACTATGTAGGGTCTTGCAGACACCCTTCCTTTCCCTCTTCAGCAAAATCATTTCAGATTGGGCTTTATGGATGCAAACCATGCATACCATTCTTATTTCTGAATGTGAGATATGTAGGAATGATATACTGCACATTTTCTTGTATAGATGCCCCGCATGGCATAATGCTTTGAATGTTGAATTCTGACTTTGAAGACAAGGGTTCAAATCCCTGGTCAGACATTGAATCTCAGTGGGAAGGTCACACTCTCTCAGCCTCAAAGGAAGGCAGAGGCAACCCCCTCCAATTAAAATTAAGCTAAATTAAATTAATAAGATAGAAATCAGTGCAGTGGGAATTAGTACCTGCCTACCACTTGATAAAGTTTTTTTTCCTGACAGAGTGTTTGTTATTTATCTATTTATTTATTCTATTTATATCCTGCCTTCCTCTACCCCAAAGGGTACTCAAGGCAGCTTTGCAAATGGCAACTATTTGATGCCTTTACAAAACAACAATTAAATGTATTTAATTTAAAATATAAAATTTAGAAATTAGAGTTAAAATGTATATTAAAGCACATAAACATTATAATCACTACTAAAATCACACCACCCACAGTGTTCAGCCAACAAAATAAAATGAGTTCAGGAGGGGGGAGGTTGGCCTTGAGGCACACCAACTGTTCCACTGAGGCAGGGTCCAGTGGTCTGGTGAGGGGTAACATATTACTCAGGCTCTTCAGGAGAGAAACTATGCTGTGTCTTAAAAAATAGATGGAGTATACCCAACCAATAAACAGAGATGAGACACCATGGTGTGTTTTGTAGCCCTGACGTCAAACCAGGACTGATACTTCATATTGTGGCCAGACTATATAGACTAGAGGTGTGTGAAATGGCCAAAATCTATAGTGAAGTTAAACAGTTTCAAGCAACCTCATCTCAAAGGGCTGAATTCAGCACATGCGCCAGTTTTGCGTAAGTCACACACAGAGCCTGCCAGCTCTCATTATATGATGCCAGTAGAGTTCCGTGGGTGAAGGAGGGTGGCACCAGTGCATGCCACCACCACGGCAACACAAGAGGCTTCCTGTGTTGCCATTGGAGTCCATGAGGAGAAGCTCGATGCATGCTCCACACTTTCCCTCATGGGATCAGCTGAAAGGGGAGCCGGGTGATGTGGGAGGGGTGAGGTGCCAGGTTCCCCACACGTCCCCCTCCCAATGAAGTGAAGTGATTCCAGCAGCCATGTGACAAGATCATAACTCAAGGCTGCCTTGACACAGAATACAATTTTGAAAATTGTGGTAAATTGATAAGATAGAAAATGGAATGGTCCAAAAAAAACCAACCCTGAAAATAGTGGAGTGGGAGATGATTATCCAGCAGCAGAGCAAGCTATTGCCTGGTTTCACTTTATAAAGTATTTCTGGCAGAGTGTTCTGCCAATGAAAAGGACTAGTGAGTAGTGAGGTTAAACAGAAATGGTCCAAAACCATGAAGTGCTAATGTGGGCTAAAATCAGGTTAATCAGTTTTACCCCACATCCCGGGGCTGGAGGTTCCTGGAAGTCTTTGCTACTTCTGATGTGCTTACAATGTCTTTTTAAAAAATAATGATTCTGGCCTGATATGAATGGTCTTCAATTTTCACACAACCATTTTATTGTACATGGCATTACTGTACCACTTTTTGTCCTTGCTTTTGCATCGCTGTAAGCAGTGCTTCCATTTGATCTTAAGAACTATTACAATATAAAGATAGTGCAATTCAATTAACACATTAACTATGGCCATACCCAGATAAACAATGGAAGTTATTGTCATTACTTTCTGTTGGATTAGGAACTTGATGATGTTGTTCATTCGTTCAGTCTCTTCCAATTCTTCGTGGCCTCATGGACCATCCCACGCCAGAGCTCCCTGTCGGCCATCACCTCACCCAGACAGTCACTTCAAGGATACCATCCAACTTGCCCTTACTCGGCCCCTCTTCCTTTTTCCTTCTATTTTCTCCAGCATAATTGTCTTCTCTAAGCTTTCCTTTCTTCTCATGATGTGGCCAAAGTACTCCATCTTTGCCTCTACTATCCTTCGCTCCAATGAGCAGTCGGGCTTTGTTCCCTGAAGTATGAACTGGTTGGATCTTCTTGAGGTCCAAGGCACTCTCAGAACTTTCCTCCAGCACCACAGTTCAAAAGTATATATCTTCCTCCGCTCAGCCTTCCCGCTCTCACATCTGTAGGTTACTACAGGGAATACCATTGATTTGACTTTGTTGCCAGTGTGATGTCTCTACTCTCCACTATTTTATCGAGATTGGACATTGCTCTCCTCCCAAGAAGTAAGCGTCTTCTGATTTCCTGGCTGCAATCTGCATCTGCAGTAATTTTTGCACCTAGAAATACAAAGTCTGTCACTGCCTCCACGTTTTCTCCCTCTATTTGCTAGTTATCAATCAGTCCAGTTGCCATAATCTTGGTTTTTTTTATGTTTAACTGCAACCCAGCTTGTGCACTTTCTTCTTTCACTTTGAATAGAAGACTCCTCAGCTCCTCCTCGCTTTCGGCCATCAAAGTGGTATTATCTGCATATCTAAGGTTGTTAATGTTTCTTCCAGCAATTTTAACCCCAGCCTTGCATTCATCAAGCCCTGCACATTGCATGATGTGTTCTGCATACAAGTTGAATAGGTTGGGTGAGAGTATACAACCCTGTCATACACCTTTCCCAATCTTGAACCAGTCTGTTGTTCATTATGATAGTAGTTCTATTTTAAATGCTCTAGCTGCTGCATTTCTATAATGTGTAGACACTATTTGCCTAGAAAAAGCATACCCTGCTGTTGAGTCATTCTTTGCTAATCACTATTTATCACTGCAATTAGTAAAGCAATCTTCTGTGTGCCAGGACCATAAGGTTCACTGACAATTTATAGAGCACAGAATTGGCCTCCAGTCTGGCATCCTTAAGCATATTTGGCTGAAAATAAGACCCTCTTACTTAAGTGAAGCATATTTCAAAGTAAGGACCAATTCATGTAGACATTGTCAAGCCATTTTTTTTCATTCCTCGTAATTTATAGGGAAAGTCATTGCATAATGTTGCTAAAACTCCAACTCAAGTTTTGGTAATGTACTTGTTTTCAGTGTATTTTTTGTGTATGTTTTAATTTATCATACACAGCCCTGTAATTATTGTTATGAAGCAATAGTTGTGGTGCTGTGCATGGTAACAGAAGTAAGACAGTTATTTAAAGGCTAAATTAAATGTGATTGAATGCACCATTCTCTTTCTATGTAGTGTAACCAGTTTAATAATTTAATACTTATATTAATTTAATGAGTATGCCTAGTAGGCATGGTTTAGAATCCTAAAATGGTGAATCGTAAATCCAATGGGGGGGATTTTTTTTTTATTAGTAAAAGAAAGACATTAAAAAAATTTCCCAAAAATTTCGGAAATGTAACTTAAGTCTAACAAAATCCGTTAGTAATTCGTATGCCAGAGCATGTGCATTCCAGATGGTTTTGGCCTACAACTCCCAGAAATCCTAACAGCTGGTAAATTGGCTGGGATTTCTGGGAGTTGTAGGCCAAAACTTGAATCAATCACACTGAATTCTAGATGGGACCTCCAAATAGGAAGGAGGGAGGGAGGGGGGTATTCTATTCTTGGAAGCAGCAAAGAAAAGGAGGAGGACCCCTCGCTCCTCGCTGCTCTCTCTCACCCCGATCCCAAGGGAGCGAGGGCCCAAGTTTGCCCAGGCTGGTCATATACCTACATTCTATGCACATGCAATAATACAGCAGTAATAGCAATGGGAATAAGAAGAGGTAAAATTCAAACCGAAGTGTTCTGAGTGGTCCCTGCTTCATGCGGTGCAAACGGGCTCTTCTTTGTGAGCCCGGGAAATTAGCCCGTTTTCTGCTTGGGTGCACACACATACATATTCTTTGGGGGGGGGTTGCTGAGAATCTTCTCTATGAGGCCGGGATTCTGCAACAAATCCCCCTCCCAAGAATATGTATGTGTGTGCTCCCAAGCTGGCTTTTCCCGGGCTAATTTCCGTTTGCACCGTTGCACCGCATGAGCCCGTTTGCATGAGGCAGGGACCACTCAGAATACTTCGGTTTGAATTTTACCTCTTGTTATTGTTATTACTGCTGTATTATTGCATGTGCATGGAATTAGGTATGACCAGTTGGATTACTTATAATATTAGGCAGTGGCACTTACAGTAGCATTCATTCTATTATACATTAGGTTGGTTTCTCACCCCAATACTCTTTGATGCCTTAGATCCTGGCAGGGCAGGAGAGGCAGGGAAGCCTGGAAAAAATGTAAACAGAGAGGATTACTCAGAAGTAAATCTGCAAG
The DNA here is from genome assembly GCA_030556195.1 of Anolis apletophallus. Taxonomy (NCBI): domain Eukaryota; kingdom Metazoa; phylum Chordata; class Lepidosauria; order Squamata; family Anolidae; genus Anolis; species Anolis apletophallus. The sequence goes on along the minus strand of JARBWK010000006.1, from coordinate 50,833,678 downwards.
GAGGCCCTTCATCCAAAGTGCCCTCCTTTGCAGATTTACTTCTGAGTAATCTCTCTGTTTACATTTTTTCCAGGCTTCCTTCCAGCCGAGGGAAGGAGCGAGTTTAGGGCTTGCCTTGCCATAATATTGGCAAGGGAGGCGGGAGGGTGGTGAGAGAGAAGGAGGGTGCCCCCTTATGCCCCCTTACGACCTAATAACGACACTTAAGAAAATCCTGGCCCCGAGGTTCTAAAAAGAAAGTCCACTTCCTGGTTGGCGTTCCAGGTGCGGAAACGCTCGAAAGTAGCATTTCTTACGAATTTCTTACGAAACGAATCATTTTCATAACTTTTTTCTCATGCCTAATGCCTAGGTCAGCACCATGATGTACTTTTCATTTATGCTGCACAGATTTTCACCCATATCAGAACTTAGTTTTGAATGAACATGGATGAAAAATATCTACCCAGAAGTTGTTCTACTGAAAGCACACATGCCATATATATTTATTCATCTTTGGCTTTCTCGGGACTAAGCAAGACAATTCTTTCTGAAATAAACTTTATTACAATCATATTATTCATTGTCTTCTAGTGAAATGATTTGGATTAAATAGATTTCGGATCAAGATCTAATTCATGAAATACTGTAATTTATATCCTAAAGAGTGGCCCTTTGTAAACTCATTCATCCAAAGAACTAAGAAAATCCTAGGCCAAATACCCTTTAGGCAAATAAACTTTGAATTCAGGTGGTCATATGGGCTATTCTTTTAATGGCTGCTTTAAAAATTTAAGTCTTTTTTTCCACAGAGTTATACAGTATATAATTTATGCTTCAGATAGGGTGCACAGAAATCCCAAGATATTGTTATTACTCATCTTTTGCCTTCAGTAATGGGGAGGAATAATTATCTGACAATAAGTAATGTACAATGTACTCCTTTACTATTCATTATAAAAGTATTATGTAGAACAGTTTCATGTACATTTATTCTCAGTTCTCCCTCTCCGTCCCTATCTCCCTCTTGATCAATCTTGAGGTATGCCTGAGCATCATTCATCCAATACACACATCTCCCTGTTGTCTCTGGTTGGAATTGCAATCATGATTTGTGAGAATTAATTTGTATTGAAGACTGCAAAAATCCATAATACAGTTTAGAATGTAGGAGGTTTTTCTTCTTTGCTAAGCCAGAGTTCATGTTTAAAGTACATCATGTATCAATGGCTTAAGGTGAAATTTCCCAGGCATTTTAATAGTTACTTATACTTGATGGGAATGGGAGAAGCTGAGCTCCCAAACATCTAGATGGCAAAAGATTCCCAACTTTGTTGGAATAGTGTTGCCATATTGTGTACTGGTCATTTAGCACATTTCAAATTATGATTTAGATCTGCTGTATAGCATAATGAGAAAGTAACTAGCTTGATTTTTTTGTTTCTATGCATTCACTAGGGACTTCTTTAGAATGAGTTCTAAAGATAACAAGAGGATTCTCCAGAAACCATCACCCAATTTCCCCACATGAACTCCCCATTGTTATCTGTGAGAGCACAGGAATCCCTCTGTGTTCTTGGAAAGGCCTGCCAGGTTACTGGAAGCCCAGAGCCTTGCCAGAAGTAGTCCTATGTTATCTGACGGGCTCTGGCAGGCTCCAGGAAGTGTCCTAGAATGCTGAAATTTGGTAATGTGATGTGATCCTAGGTGCCCTCAGGCTGGCCACAGTCAGCTACAGTTACTCCTCTATGCATTATGGGGTAATAAGTGGCTTGCCTTAAAGCAGCCCATGGGATTCATATTCACACTCTTATTTTTGCAGCACTCGGAGCCCCTATCTCATCACACTAGTGAGAAAATAAAGGTATTAATAGCTATTAAGTAGGATGGCTATATGCTACTTCCAGGAACAAAAATACTATGTCAGTCCAGTCTCTGGGGAACAAGACACAGACAGAGATATACTGTCTCTTCTTTGTAGGTCTCTTTATAGAGAGTCCCTTGTACTTTTGTATTGTTCTGTAAGGATTACAACTAAATATCATATATATGCTAAAGGGTCATTGGACAATTTGAAACAAGGCAGCTAGGAGATGGCATTAGAAGTTACTAAATGAAAGTATAGTTTTAGGCATGATACTCCCTATCATAAATATTCCATGCCAATAGGACTTATCACATCTTGCAATGATACGGAACATTGCATTCTGAACATTGGGGGAAGGGACACAAAGTTTAAAAAATGGGAACTATGACTTCTATCCAGCTCAGCAAGTAATAAAAGATTGTGGGAGTGAAAGCCCAAGGATGTCTGGAGATTTCCTTAATCCCCAGATAAATGCTAAGAATTGTTATAATGAAAGGAAAGGTAATAAAACTGATGTGTTAAAATGTGACATTTGAAGAACATTAGACTTGTCCCTTGTCCCAGAATTTGCCTGTCAAATTCTCAATCAGTTGCAATTCTCTCAAAAGGATCAAGACGAAGTAAGTAATATAGTGCTCCTTGGGAAATTGCTCATGAAAGAAGAGAGGGGTGAGCAAATTATATTGGAGACATCCATATACCATCAAGAAAAAGAAGCACTTGTTAGGGAAAAAATTAAGGGGTGTCAAAATGCCTCCTAGAATTCGCTTTGGTCTTCTGCACTACAAGGCACACTTCTCAGAGGAAAAGTGTGCAAAAATGCATTTTATTCTGATCCAACAGCAACATCTCTGTTGATGTGAGTCTGCACAGCACTGCATTCCTAAGATGTAAGTGGGCCATCTGCTACTGGAAATCCATTTAAAGTGCATAAAATGAATGTAATTTATGGAAATATTGTCTGAGTTTGTGATATTGGTAGTAGTATAAGTGTCAACTTGCAAGAGAGCCAACACTTTGCCTTATTTTCCTTGCTTTATTTTCCCTTTCGTAGCACTTATTGATGTTTTTGCAACCCATAAAAGAGACTATATAGCATTCCAGTATGGTAAATCATCACTTAGATCTACTAAGTTTTATTTTCAGTGTTTGTATGTAAGTTGCACTATTTAAATAAACGTAACTTTTCAGAGATTTGGGAAATATTGTGTAAATTATTTTTAAAGTAACACAGTTTAAGATAAATCATACTACACGAATTGCAATTTATTTATTTATTTACTCCATTTATATACTGCTTTTCTCAGCCCTTGGGCGACATCATAATTTAAAACAATACAAAAACATGGCATGAGTATACAATCATACATATAACAACATAACTCATAGCGTCTCTTAGTTAAAATCAGATCCAATCTCATCATCCAGTCGTTCCATGTTCCAATATTTGTTACACTGCCTTTTCAAACGCCTGCTCAAACAACCAGGTCTTAACCTTCCTACGAAATGCTAACAAAGAAGGGGCTGATGTAATGTCTTTGGGAAGATCGTATTTTGGTGGGGTTTAGAGATTGTATGCATTGCTTATTTAAAAGGTGGGCTTATATTCAAAGGAATCTTCATCATTCAGATGTTGTAATGACCTATTTCTTGAGTTACTGGTATATCTGAAAGCTGCCACTGGTGTTGATGAGGACAAAGAGAGCAATTGTCAGTAAACTTAACTGTCTAAGAAATTCTGTAGATGAGAGAATCTACATGATCGTAAGTGAAGTTTTTGTTTTGTTTTTGATGTATCTGATCTTACTAAGACATGGCAAATTGAGAACTATTTGTAGACATGAAATACAAATACAACTTTAGTGTTTAATCTTTAGTTAGTGTTCAAAAACTATTATTTGTGGTTTTCAATAAACTAAGAGCTGAACCCTTTTTAGTTAAGTAACTATCAAGAAAGGTACCAATCACAGAAAATTCATTAAATATTAGATGTAATCCAGATAAGCAGCAGTGAGCATGCAGATAAATCCATAGGGTGTGTAATTGAATGAAAATATTTTTACACAAAATTATATGAAGATTATGATTTAGCTATTTCTCTTCTTGCATTTCTTGACACTTTATAGCTGCAGGATACATTATTATTATCCCTGGGACTATTATATGTGTTTAGAATCACTATTTCAGATTGGAGTTGTTTATACTCTGTGTTATTCTTCCTTTTCTTTCTTTTACTTCAAAATTCCATTTCCCACAGATCGGCTTTTTATTACTTCAAATATTCCTGTAAAACCTCTTTGAGAGTTTATCGGTGTGTAAACTGTTAGATCAATACAGTTTACACAGCATATTATTTGAGAACACCGAAATGCTGAATCACTCTAACAACTACCATGTCAGACTACACAGAGAAGCCATTGAAATCCACAAGCATGTGGACAATTTTAACAGAAAGGAGGAAACCGGGACTGTGGTGCAGCTGGCTGGGTGTCAGCTGCATTAAAGATCACTACTGACTGAAAGGTCACAAGTTCAAAGCCAGCCCAGGTCGGAGTGAGCTTCCAGCCAATTGTGTAGCTTGTTGTCGACCTTTGCAACCTGAAAGACAGTTGCATCTGTCAAGTAGGAAATTTAGGTACCACCTATGTGTGCGGAGGCTAATTTAACAAAATTTACGAGGCCATAAATAATCTTCAGCAAAAGCATGTGGGGAATGTGAAAAGCATTTCATCAGTGTCACAGATGGACGGTGAAGTGACAGCTCCCCTGGCGGTCAGAAGTTGGAATATTAAATAGCCTCTGTCTGTCTATACGTGTTGTGTGTCTATGGCATTGAATGTTTGCCATGTATGTGTACATTGTAATCCACTTTGAGTACCCTGCGGGGTGAGAAAGGTGGAATATAAATACTATAAATAAATAAATAAATAAATAATTAAATAACCATAAAAATGAACAAAACCTGGCTACCAGTATTGAAACAAAAACTCTAAAATCAGGACAGTAAATAAAGAGTAACACTTAAAAAACAGGAAATCTAGATAATAATCAATCAGGGACAGCTAACACTTCTCAACAAAGGAATCCCTTAGGTAGCAACCAGCCAGGCTTTGAAGTTGCAAATCCACTAAATGCTAATCAAGGTGGTAAATTGCAACATTCATACTTGCCTCGAGCAGACAAGAGTTTTTTCTCCCACCATGGACATTCCACAGATATAAAAACTTCACTTGCCTAGTTTCCAACAGGCCTCTCAACCTCTGAGGATGCCTGCCATAGATGTGGGCAAAACATCAGGAGAGAATGCTTCTGGAATATGGCCATTCAGCCCAGAAAACTCACAGCAAATCTGTTAGATCAATAACTCAACATGTGGCGTATCTCCACATTATTTCATTTTAATTCTTATGTCTCAATCCTGGTACAGTCAGTCCATCACATTAGTAAATTGGATTAAACTAAGTAAATTCAGTTTACTCCAGTTTTTGCAAATTATCTTGAAACATCATCTGGGTGCCTCAGACTAATCCATTTTTCATCCCACATTTTCTGGCTGTGTAGAAGGCCCTCACTCAGCATGTATAACTGAGCAAAGTCCCCTTGTAGTGATAAAATGAACACTTTAGAAGAGATTGTAATTGTGATTTTCTAGAAGTTCTTAGCTCGCCACGTCCATCAGTCTTAGAAAGTAATGTTCTGCAATGAAGTTGAAGTACGAAAAATCTGGAGAATCCAGCTGTTCACCACCACTTTTGGGCCTTCATTCTGATGGCTTGAGCTTTTAAAATGCACCTCCCATTCTTGGAGGCACTAGAAAAGACTGGAACTTGGTGATGTTGAAGGCAGTAGGAAAAGAGGAAGACTTTCCAGATGAATAGATGTAATCACTGAAGCCATAACCTCTAGTTTATAAAATCTGTGCAGAGTTTCTGATGATAGAGTGACTTGGAGGTCTCTCATTCATGGGGTCACCATAAACTGGAGTTAATTTGACAGCAATTACCAACAACATATTGTGGTGTACTTGTTTAAGGCCCCATCTACACTGCCATATAAAATCCAGATTATCCGCTTTGAACTGGATTATATGGCAGTGTAGACTCATATAACCAAGTTCAAATCAGATAATCTGGATTATCTGATTTGATAATCTGGATTATATGGCAGTGCAGAAGGGAACACAGAGTTATGTGGCTGACTATGAGCAGTAACAGCACAAATGGAAAGGTGATGGTTCAGCATGGCCAGCACAGCACAATTAGATTGTCTCCACTTGTAGCTACTGCTGCTTTGGCTTAGTGATAGTGTGTGTAGCCACCTCTGGACATTTCTACACAGCCCTATATTGCAGAAAAGCCCACAATATCTGCTTTGAACTGGGTTATCTGTGTCCACACTGTCGATCATGACCTGCTGATCCATCGTCTTGCCGTGGCCAGAATTCATGGCCGAGCACTCAGTTGGTTCGCCACATTCCTCCGAGTCCGGTCTCAACATGTTGAGTACCTGGCTTGAACCTCTGACAGATCCGCTCTATCATGTGGGGTGCCTCAGGGAGCAATTCTTTCTCCCCTCTTCTTTAACATCTATGTCAGACCTTTTGCCAATCTCATACGGATTTTTGGCCTGGAGTGTCACCAATATGCGGACGATGCCCAGTTGCTTCTGCGGTTGGAGCCTGGAGTCACTGCAATACCGGACAATTTCACCCTGTGTCTTGAGGCTGTGTCGAGATGGCTGCGGGCCAGTAGATTGAAGGTGAATCCTACAAAGACAGAGATCCTGTGGCCTGGCCGCCTGTCTGGTGTGGCGCTCCCTTTGCCCAACATTGACGGTGCCCCCCTACAGCCATCTTCTACTGTCAAGAGCCTGGGTGTCGTTCTGGACTCACAGCTGTCCATGGAGGCCCTTTTCCACCTTTGACAGGCAAGACAACTGGCACTTTATCTCTCTGAGGAAGCCTTGACTACAGTCATCCATGTGACAGTTACATCTAGGCTGGATTATTATAACACCTTGTATTGTCTTCCCCTGTTGACTACTTGGAGGATCCGCATTATTTATAATGCGGCAGCCAGGCTATTAGCAAAGACACCTCTGTGTTGCACAGTAGACGTGAAGGACCCCTCAGTAAACCACTTGAGACCAGCCGTGGTTAAATGCTTTATTTAGAATAAATGAAAAGAGTAAGGAAGATAGAAATATAGTCCATTGACGCTTCCTAGCATCAGGTTATTGCAAAGCAATAGTCCAGGAGTAAAACAGGAACAAAATAGGTAAAAAGAGTCTTAATGCCCCAAAGGGCTAAATCCAGGGATAAGTTCTTGGCACAAAGACTTGGCAAACAGAGTCCAAAGGCTGGAAGGCCCAATGGCCCAGGCAGAGTTCCGTGAAGACTTGGTTTGAAGCTAAACGTTGGCGAAAGATGCCACACAGCTCTCAGACCTAATCTAAATAGGCCTCACAGGCTTTGATCCTTATGACGCAAAGGTGCGTCGTAACTGGCTCCCATGAACTGATCCACAGATGGGCTTTCTCAAGCCTCCCTTATCAGAATGGTATGTTGTCTCATTAGTGCCTGCACCTGGAAGGAAAGGAGTTAACTCGACTCCACTTTTCCCAGCGCTTCTTATCGGCCCGGGATGGAGCGAAGCTTCGCCTGTCCTTGAACGTGGATTGAACTGGGGCCTCTGTGAAGGCTTGCTTCTTGACTTTTCAGGCCTCTCTGAGGCTTTGGATTTAACATGGCGTGAGTCTTGCTGAGAGCTAGAGTCAGGCTGGGGCATGACTCTGAGATGCCACATAACTCCAACTTTACTACATCTGCACTGGCTTCCAACAGAATCCTGAGCCCTGTATAAGCTGTTGGTTCTGACCTTCAAAGCACTTTATGGCCAGGGGCCGGCATACCTCAGAGACTGCCTCTCCCCTATCCATCACCAGTGGTCGCCAAGACTCCTCCAACTAAACTTACTGCATGCCCCAGGGAAGTATGCCTCGAGTCCACAAGACGTAGGGCCTTCTCCATCTCTGCCCCTGCCCTGTCAAACTCTTTGCCTCCCCACATGAGGGCCATGCACAACTTGAGGCCCTTTGCTCAGGCGCTTAAGTCTTGGCTTTTTAGCAGAGCTTTTAATGTTTAATACAGTCTACATGGTTACTGTTGTATGTTCTTATGCAATGTTTTATGTAAGTGGCCTGGAGCATTTAATGGAGGGCGATTAATAAGTGATAAATTGAGTTGAATTAAGATAATGTGGGATTTTCTGCCTTGATATTCTGGGATTTAGGGCTGTGCAGAAGGGCCCTTGAACTGGCTCTGGATTAACTAGCCAGTTTTGATAAGGCCCCAAAATTGTACTTTCCGTGGGATTATCACTGACAGATGATATAAACTGGGCAAGTAGGAGAGCATTCAAAAATAAAATCCATAGCTGGTCAATGTATTTCTATCTACCAAAAAACCACAAAAGCATATAGGTTTTCAATAAGTTTTCATCAAGGTGGATAATGGGGGGAAATGGGGAGAGCTTCCAAAAGTAGGGATTTCATGTGTAGCCTTCCACTGGAAGATCAGGGAGTAATTCAAGGTCAACATATCTAATTATAGTTTGAAAAGACATTCTGAGGGCCCTTCTACACAGCCCTATACCACAGAATATCAATGCAGAAAATCCTACAATATCTGCTTCGAACTGGGTTATCCGAGTCCACACTCAGATAATGTGGGATTTTCTGCCTTGATATTCTGGGATATAGGGCTGTGTGGAAGGGCTCTTAGTTTGGTGAAGGTTGCTTATTTGGAATATGCTCCCAATCTGGATCCCATCCCTGGGCTGATTTTCTGCTGAAAGTTGTGTTATTTGCAGGAATAAATTCCTATTTTGAATTACCATCTATGAAATTTAAGCTATTAAGTGTTGTTGTTTTTTTAAAAAAAGGTAATCATAATTAAATATAAACAAAACTTGCTAAAACTGAAACAAAAACCAAAACCAAAATAAAAAATAGCCAAAAAGTAGCCAAAAAAATCTTACAGCTGCTTTGATGGATTTGTAATTTGATGTATCTTTTATGAGTCTAGCTGAAACTGAATGAATATATTCATAGCTCCTCTTAGATGGAGTTTCTTGCCATGGTCTACTCCTTGGTTAGAAATTATGAAGAGCACAGATTCGGAATTATATACTTTCTCAAATTATAGTTATTAATTACATTTGTTCTGCCATTATTAATAGATATATATGAATCAATCTTAACCTTGCTATAACCCAGTCCTGAAAATAATAATCTTAGTTTTTTATTAATATCTTTATATTATGAAAATGTATGTTTGTGTGTGTTTTCAGAAATAAAAGTATTTCTGATGATATCCTTAAGGGCAATGTAAATAACATTTTTGAAACTATGACATTCAGAGTGCTTCACATTTAAATTCAAAACATGAAAATATCATCTTAATATTCAAAGGATTAAAAAGGTAATAAAGCTTTATTATCGTTCAGATCCAAAGACATTAATACAGCCTAATATCAAATGTTTTATTATTTAAAAGAACAAGTCCAAAATCTTCATGAGCTTGTCCCAAGCATTATCTAATGGATAGCAGTATTGTATCCCAAAGAAAAGAATGTCTCAGTGCTGGAAGACATATCATGCATGCAAATTTTTCATGTTTAATCCCTGCTCTCTCCACTAAAAGTAGCAACTCAGGAAAAGGCTCTCAGAGAACCTGGAGAGTTACAGTCAATTATTGTAGATAGTACTGGACTAGAGGGACTCATTGGATGACTCGGGGATCTTCTACACATGCATTATAACCTGTGTTAAATTGAGTTAAGGGGGATTGGTTAAACAATGTTTAGCCAAATTGCAGAGGAATCAGGTGGAATTGGGTCAAAGGCTGGAAAACACAAGTTTAAACGCTCCCCTTTAAACTTGATTGTTCCTGAGAAAATTACACCTTTCCATGCCTCTGTATGCCTTCAGGCATGGAAACACACGTGTTTTTCTTCGCTTCCCCCCTGTCTGGACTCCCTCTTGCCCCCCCCCCCTCCCATTTCCCTCTCAATTTTTGAAGCCTTACATGCAAGCCTGCAGCCTTTGCCTCTCTTCCTCCTCCCTGGAAGAACCAATGGGGCCTTGAGGCGAACCCCCCCGCTTTACACAAAGCCCTCCTTTCCGCTCTTTCAAGACAGGGAGGAGGAAGGGAGTAGGGTTGCCATTTTTTGATATAAGAAAATAAGGGACATTTACGGGATTTTCCACAAAAATAAGGGACACTTCAATAAAAACTTGAAACTCAAACATTAGGGATAAATAGTTTTATTAACAGAATAAGATAATGATTGAAACTCACAAAAGAAACTGACTTATACCCTCTTAACAGTACATGGTATGTTTCTGCATGCTTTGTCATGCAGAAAAAACATTATTAGAACTACCTAATTTTCTCCATCTGTATTTAGTACTTGACTTTGCTGACTTTAAAAGTGCACTGCCTAAACATCAAAATAAAATAAATTTTATAAGACAGTACATCTTCATTATTATGTCAATAGTTAATGGTATAGTATAGCATGGGATACACAGCATTGTATAGTATTGGGATGCACAGCTAGGCCTATTTTAAGACTAACTCTCAAGCAACCAGAAACTATCTTTATCCAACATGATCCAACATTCCCCTTGGGTAATGGTTAATTAGTCTACTGTACTTTGAAAAAGTCCTGTATCGCCTCTTCCTTCCAACGGGGATGCAGGCTGCCCTGCGAGTCGGAATCCCCGGGCAGGCATTGCCGTGGAAACCATAGTGCGCACCTTCCTCTGGTCAACCCCACCCAGTCCTGTCCTGCTAGTCAAAAATAAGGGACAGGGCCTGAAAATAAGGGACACAAATTTTAGGGCCAAAATAAGGGACGCCCCTTAGAATAAGGGACATATGGGAACCCTAGAAGGGAGGGGGGCTTCAGGCCTTGTGAGGGAAAGAGAGGGGGAGGCTGGCAGTGCCCATGATGCCTAGCCCTGCTGATATTGGATCAGCAGGGGTGAGTATCTGGACACCACCCCTGCAAAAGCATGGGGTTTATGCCAGCTGTGTGGACTCCATTCCGAGAGGAAGTGGAATTTAAAATCCCAATTCCTCTTGGATTTTTGGCCTATCTGGAAGGGTCTTCAGGCCCCTTCTATACTGACATATAATCCAGATTATTAAATCAGATAATCCACTTTATCTGCCTTGAACTGGATTATATGAGTCTACACTGCCATATTATCCAGTTTGAAGCAGATAATCTGGATTTTATATCGCAATGTAGAAGTGATCTCAGTAGTCAGAGAGTTTGATTAGGATTTGAGAAATCATGTTTGTAGGACTCTTGAGCCATGAATCACACAAATTCCCTCATCAAACTAGTTTAGCATCCAAGGATTAGCTTAGCATCCAAAAATGCTTTCACCCTGTCTAATGATGTCGTGTGACTTCTGCTGGAGGTACCACCCCCAACCAGGGTGGAAGTGTCACTGGACACTTTGTCCACAACACAGGAAGCCATCACGGGGTCTTGCCAGGAGGGTGATGCTTTCCCCATGTAATTGGAAAAGTGTTACTGAGAAGGAACTGTATGAAGGGCAACCGGTTCACCCCATTGCCCCTTTCTTTTCTCTTGGATGCCAAGCAAAGTGGGACACTTCACCTGGCCTTCATGATGAGGCCCTAGGTGAGCCATTCACTCATTCTTAGCCTCACCAACTTAATGGGATTTTTGTGAAGGTAATGAAGGTGAGACTTTGGAAAAAGAAAGGAAACATGATGCAGAAAAAATAAATAGATGGAAGGCAGTTTCCTATGTGATATGCAACCTCATGAAATACTGTGTGGGTGGCTGTCTCTGTGTGGTTGTATTCCTTTCCCTTATGGTCCCCAGGTTGATCAGATGTTCTCCAAATTCAGCCTAATATGCTTACTCATTATTTTCTCTTGGTTCTATTGTAAGAAAGAAGCCACAGTCTAGAGATATTGTCATAAAGGGTCCATCAAAGATGTAGGGTTTTATCTGATAACACACTGTTGAGATTCAATTCCAAAGCAAAAAGATCAAATAATTCCAACTAAAATAATTACAACATAGCTGAAACGGAGGATTTGTTTGGGAATGCCACAATATAGTCAGATTTATTAAATGGATCCATATCCTATTAAAGCTATTTGTTGCTATTTCCACTCAACTTCATTTTATGTTAACCCTATAAATGAGAGACCTTCAAGATGAGCTCATTAACTGCCATACTCAGGTTTTGCAAACTCAGGGTTATGGCTTCCTTCATTGCATCTGTCCACCTCTAGTGTGATCACCCACTTTCCCCACTGCTTTAACTATACTTACTCATAGCTTTTAGTAGGTAATATTATCCCATGTGTCCAAAGCAAGACAGCCACCATTTAGTTGTGTTCTGTTGTTGTTCCACTTTTTAGTGAGAGTTTCTTTGATTGCATAGTTATTTATCTTTGGGGAAGTCCATGGTATCTGAAGTATTCTTCTCCAACAGGGGAAGGGAAAATTTCCCAAGGTAGTGCTCAGGAAGGAGCAGAAACCAAAGTGATAGATAATGACAGTGGTCTGAGGTCATAGTGGCTGCTAAACCAAATTGAGAACTGCAGAAGTCCTATGGAATCTTGCCAAGTTAAGCTTTCAATGCCGGTTGTGAATTAACACTGAAACAAGTGATTGAGATATTGGACAAAAAAGGAAATAAATTTACTGTATGCCTCAGTTTCTTAAAGTAGCAACAATATCTTTGTTGCCCATGAGTAATCCATTAAAGCAAACAACAATTTCCTAACTGTAAGCTATAGAAATCAATAACAACATTAACTTTTATCATGACCTTTTTATCTAAGCAACTTTGTTCTAGCAAAATGGTGTTATTTTGTTTATAATAAAGTTTGCAGCATCTTTGTTTTACCTAACTGAACCAATCAGTTATGTAAAACAGCTCCTATGCGTGGTGCCGCTGGCAGAGACATACAAAAAGCAGAAGGAGTCGGCTAACATCAAGGTTGGCTTGGCTGCGACGGAAAACATTAGGCATTTACACCATTTATACTGGCAATGATGACTTTACATGGATTTACCTTATTTACTAATTCGTAACGATTGACTATTGGAACATTGACTTTTGAAACTGTGCAACATTTGAATTCCCCACTGGATATATGTCGGATTATAATTAACTGTTCTGGCTCCTTTCACAGCAGGACTTCCCTCTCCTGACCGCCATAATAGCGGAGCGGTTTGCAATGTGCATATCCTTTGTTTTGGGAATGGACTGATTGGTGCTACATGATATGGATTGATGTGTGCTTATTATTTACCTTGAGAGGTTGATTTACTGTTTTTTATATTGATATTTATAACTATCTGGGTAATGGACAATTACATGACACCATACCTAATAGTAGATGTACTGTAGTCCTGTGTTTGTGTAGCCACGTAGCTTTAATAGGTTGGTTCTCCTTGCCTCATATAGTGTGCTTGCAGTTCGTTTTGCGGCAGTTCCCCAGTGTGTTTGTGCTGTCTCAAAGACAACTGAAATATATATTAGAGGAAAATTAACTGGATTGATGATTAAAAATTAAAAATACGAATGCATACATCCAATATATCTAAGATACCAGTTAGTTTCTCTTATTGTTTCCTTTGTCCAGATGGGTTTTTTGGACTCCGATCTTTTGGGACAACTAAATCTATGCATTTAAAAACACCAAAATGAATTGAACAACTCTATTTTAACTTTGCAATGTTATGTTTGTTTTTCATTTCTAGATTGATCTTCTTGTTCCTACAAAAGTGACAGGCATTATTACTCAAGGAGCTAAAGATTTTGGTCATGTACAGTTTGTGGGCTCCTATAAACTTGCCTACAGCCATGATGGAGAGCACTGGACCATATATCAGGATGAAAAGCAAAAAAAGGATAAGGTAATGGGGCAATTGATATTTGGAAAGCATTTTTTATAGAAGCGACATCTGTGGTAATCTCAGAACTTGTAGCCTACAGGTTAATGTATACTGTCTGGTTTATGAGATGTTCATGCCAAAGGTTCCATGGCTAAAAGTCAAGGTGAATACTAGAAAGAAACTGTGTCATATATGATGTTGAATTAAAATCTTTAAATTTGGAAAATATATCTGTGGATAGATGCAGATATAGCTGTCTAAAGGAAAAACACTCTATAAAACAATTTTCAGGTTTATATAAGGTAAATAGGAGTCAGGGCAATTCATAAAAAGCCAAATTATACGCAAATGTGTGTGTTAAAATAGTATGTGTAAAACTATACAGAATTTATACATTCTCAAACTAATCAGTAAACATTTGAGGTGGTGACTCGTTTGCCCCAAAATGTCATATTGACACTTAGTGTAATGAATGCCGTGTTGCTACCCACACAATTCTGGGAACAGGTTTGATTGAACAGCTAGATTGACATTTCACTAAATATGCATAGAATTGCACTGTAAGTGAGAAGTGCATACTGGAAAAGTAGTGAATGCCAGAGAACTAATCCAGATTGGCAATAATACAGGCTTCCTCATTTTTTTGGCATGCATATTCAGTGACATATTGAAATTGTTTAGTAGGAAACTAATACTTTCAGGCAGGTGGTGATGGAGTAGACCCTGTCTCTTTCTCTGAAACAAGAACTATTGGGGTGAGACCTCTGCTCACCCTGGAATTGAACTCAAAGTGATAGCAGTATTAGTCTTTTTGGGAGACTAACTGGAAAAGGGAAATTTCTGACATAAGCTTAAGCATTTGATGAAATGGACTATGTCAGTGATAACCTATACTAGAATCATCTTCTTCTCAGTCTCCATGGTATTACTGGGTTTAAATGGGCATGATTCATACACAGTTAAAACCAAAATGATAGGAAGTCTTACCTACTAGCTCAGGTTAGAGACTCAGAATACCCACAAAAGTGGAAAAACCATAAAGAAAAAACCGCACTGTTTTACCCGAGATAATCTCTCTCTAGAATCTCTAGTTCCTCCTAGAGTTGCTCTGTCAGAGGTTGTTTATAGAATCACACTGGAAGTTCTACTAATGCTTAGAAAAGTGTTCTCTCTAGAAATGTTTAGGTCCTGCAGTGCAATGCTATGGTAAAAGTTGACCATAGAGTCACACTGGAGGAGCTAGATATTCCTGGAAACAACATATTAACTCTACAAGTAATGAAATCTGCAAATGTGAAATTTACTTAAAAGGTTTAGTTGACTCTTTTTGGTTGAGTGTGGGTACATACTATAATTCAGATCACTGCCAAAATTCCATCATGCATCTCCCAGGGGCCATCTGTACCATAGAATCATTACAGTTTGACACCACTTTAACTGTTGACAAGTTTTATTGTGGTCTCTCAATGCTATGGAGTCCTTGGAGTTGTATTTTCATGAGGCACCAGTATTCTTTGGCAAATAAGGCTTCAACAAGTTGGACATGAGCCAACAGTGTGCTGTAGCAGCTTTTAAAAGTCAATTGGGTTTTGAGCTGCATCTAAAGGAGTATAGTGTTAAGATTATTCTGCTTTGGTTAGACCTCACCTGGAATACTGTGCCCAATACTGGGCACCATGATTTAAAAGAGATATTGACAAGCTGAAACGAATCCAGAGGAGGGCAACTAAAATGACCAAAGGCTGGAGACCATGCTCTATGCGGAGCAGCTCACAGAGCTGTGTATGTTTAGCCTGCAGAAAAGAAGGTTGTGAGGAGACATGATAGCCATATATAAATATGTGAAAGGATGTCATAAGGAAGAGGGAACAGGTACGTTTTCTGCTGCCCTGGAAACTAGGAACAATTGTTTCAAATTACAGGAGGGGAGATTACACCTGAACATTAGGAAGAACTTCCTGACTGTAAGAGCTGTTCAGCAGTGGAACTCTCTGTCTTGGAGTGTGGTGGAAGCTCTTTCCTTGGCAGCTTTTAAACAGAGGCTGGATGGCCATCTGTCCGGGGTACTTTGCACTTTTTCTTCATGGCAGGGGGTTGGACTAGATGGCCCATGTGGACTCTTCCAACTCTATTATTCTAAAAAAATATTAATGAGGAAACATGCACAAGCAAACTACCACTATCAGCCCCAAGTCCCCTTGGGGAGATGGGTGCAGGGTAGAAATAAAGTTAATAATAATAATAATAATAAGAGAGGCTATCACAGTTCGCTTTTCCTGTAGCCTATGGGCACAAGCATGTTTCCATCATCTTCTCTCCACTTACTGAATTAACTGAAGCCCCTTCTACACTGCCATATAAATCCAGATTATCTGCTTTGAACTGGATTATATAACAGTGTAAACTGTGGTCCCTTCTACACTGCCACATAATCCAGATATCTCTATTCTCCTCCTCCTTTCGATCTTGATTCAGATACAAATTAATAATAATACTAATTTTTATTTGGTACTCGCTTCTCCTTGCGGCTCAAGATTGGTACAGCACAGTTAAAAGACATAAAATATTTGCCATAAAATACATACATTAAAACACACCATCACAAAATACATATATTAAATACACATATTGACAGCTGCATGCATAGATTTACCTTGCTTCCAACCCTTTCTCACCTTAGGGTCAGGCAGACTTGAGAAATGCTGGTTTATTTCTAATCTTTCTGGAAATAGTTCTGCTCATTTCCAAGCCAAATCTACCAAGAACAAGGTAATGGGGAATCGCTGTAGTTTAACTTCAATAAAGTACAAGTTAAAATGCATATAAATGTGCACTCCTAAACCAGATAAGCCTAACCTCATTTAAATATAAGCATCATCTTGCTCAACAATATCATCCCTATAATTAATTCTAGTTTACAGGCTTTTCCTGAGCATGGCTGTTAATTTTCCTTTCTCCCAACTGAGTAGTTGATTACAGCATGGCTAAACCTCGGGGAACAATGAAAGCCATTGTTTTAGAACACCCTGCATTCATAATATAATGCATACATCTTTATTATGATTCTGAGTGCAGATACTTATTTGAATTGAAATCATGATGTTCTACAGCTGGGAGACAAAAAAAACCCCAACAACTCTAGGGTCCTGCCAAATTACATCCCCATTGCAACTCTGTGCATATCTGAAGAATCTTTCTGATACATAATTGCATTCTGGGCTTGGATATGCATCTACATCAGTGACTCATACTGTTCACCTTGCAGCCATCATATTTCTAACCTTTTGCTTCCATTTGTGAATACTC
The DNA here is from genome assembly GCA_030556195.1 of Anolis apletophallus. Lineage (NCBI taxonomy): Eukaryota > Metazoa > Chordata > Lepidosauria > Squamata > Anolidae > Anolis > Anolis apletophallus. The sequence continues at coordinate 50,816,566 of JARBWK010000006.1, read as the reverse complement.
CACTTATTTTTTGAGGCGCTCTAATAATAACACTTGCAGGTAGGACATTTTAGAGGTCAGAGTGTATCGATTTCTTTTTATTATCCCTTCTTTCCTTTATTCATCTCTTTTCATCTCTCCAATATTTGGAAGGGTGGAAATGAAGGTTTTCCAAGATTTAGTGCCAAAGCAGCATGAAACAGTTATAAAACAAAATAGATTTCAGGATGCAGCAAAAAATGTAAATATATCTTCATGCCAGACTTGGTGTTTTTTCCTTTGATGCCATTTTAAAAGGGACATTTGTCCCCTGTTTAAATGGGATCTATTTATTGGCAAGGGAGTGAACTCTGTTCATGTTCAGGACAGGAAACTAACCATTATAGATGAAGTGACAAAATCTTATTTCTTATATCACAAAAGAGTTGAAGCAGTAGCAGATCTTCTGAAAAAGAAAGAAGCCGAACTGTTTTCCATCTTGTCTATAGTGATAAACTGCTTCCATGTCTCATCTCATCCCCAATGCCTATAATTATTACATGTTAACACACAGAGAGACCAGATTATTGCTATCTTTGGAAACCCATTTTCCCTCTTCTCCCTCAAATTACGTATGGGCTGAGGTTTTTTTTAAAAAAAAATGTAAGCCCAATATTGTATGTTAAAAACATAACTGAAAGGTATTTGAAAATTGAAGTCAAAAATGAGATGACAATATCAAACAAGGTATTACTTTTTTGAAAGGACAGGTCATATATACATCAGCTGCAATCACTGTGGACGGGCAGATCACATTTATACCTGTTCTAAAGAGATCCCCCAAGGTACTGTATGCTGATGAATGGGGTAGATTAGGTACAGAGAAGAAAAGTGATCACTGGAAATTAAAAAGAGACAGTAGAGCAGTTAATCCCATGTCCCCAGTATATCCGCTTCAGATTTTAATTTGAACTTTGAAGGAGCAATAAAGGCAATAGTGATGCTATTCATTTGGCCTGAACCTGTATATAGTCCATTGAATTCAAAACATATTGCTCTGTGAGTTGACTATACTCTAAATGGCAACTTTTGAAGATGAGAGGGGAATCCAGCTATATAGCTGTAATTTAATATCAGTGATAATAGGTAGACATTGCTTTGTGAAATTTTGATTTATGTACATATTTGATTAACAAGGATTTATAATCCAAAAGCTATTGAACACTGGGTGCTGTCTTTATCACCAATATTAGGATGTAAAAATGTAAAAAAAAATCAAAAACATAGCATTGTTAGTCTGGAATATCAATATGCAAAGGGATTTTGTAGCTCCTTAGAGACAGAAAGGATGAAGTTAGTAGCATAAATCTTTGTAGATGAAGTCTACTTCATCAAATGCGCTAAAACAAATGTTTTGGCTAATTTTGGAACATACTGATAATAACAACTGTACAGCAGTGGAATAAAGTATTCTTAAAGGTGTTGAACTCTCTGTCATTGGCAATACTTATATAGAGGTTAGTTAGCTGTCTCTAAGGGATGCCTTAGCTGTTTATTCCTGGCAGGGGGTTAGACCAGATGTTCTTTGGGGTGCCTTGCAACTTCATAACTCGATATTTTATGATTCTATTACTCAGCTCTAGTCACACATTTTCAGATGGAGAGACTGTAAAAAGAACAGTAGATCCTGCTGTTTCTGTGAGACATTTGGCACTTTAACTGCCAGTTATCTGAGATTAAATCAACATGGAGCATCTCTAGGGAAGCAGCCCAGGGGAGATACAAAAGTATACATTTTAAAGGCTGCTTTTCTTGTTCATTTTAAGTGGTTAGAAATGGGGACATTTGTGAATGCTGTCACTGTACTTGGAATGAATTTGAAACAGCAAAAGGTGGGTATGATGGGAAAATATATATATTTGGTCGGAAAAAGACCTCAAGACTAAATGAGTGATCCTGTTTTTCTCAACTAGAGGTCAGTAGATCACTGTGCATTGCTTGCTGGAATACTTGGCACCATACTTGGTGAAAGTTAATTTGCCTTTCAAACTTCTGCAAGCTGTGATTTGATGGAAAACCACAGTAGGATCCCAGGAAAGAAATCCTCATACCAAATTAGAAAAATGTGTCATGGCTATAAAAAAAACCTTCTTGCATGTCTTCAAGATGTCACACACACAAACAATGGGTGGGTGGCATATGTGTGGAAACCCACTTTGTTTCAGGTTACAAAAGAAGCTCTTATGGAATTGTAAAGAAGACAACTTCATAAGATGCTACCAATGTGGAAACAAAGCAAACATCTGCATCAATGCTAATGCAGTCGATATGGTGATCTCATGGTCTCTGTACATTTATTTAAATGCATGCCCTCATCAAGGAATGTATAGATGTCATCACTTATGAGATTGACCTAATAAATACAAAATGTGTTGCCGCATTAACACAGTTCATGCTTTTGGAGAAAACCTTGTGCTTCTGGTCATACAAAGTCTTATAGTAAAATGTACAAATTTGTTCTGAAAGATGCCAGGATGGACACTGCATTAAGAGTATATGTTTGGGTGATGCTTTTTTGTGATATTTTTAAAAAAACTATGTGTCATACTGGAAATGTTATTTTTAACAATACAGAAATGACTTTATTGGCTGATTATATCATGCAAATAAGCATTCCCTCTGGATACTAGACCCTAATGGCTGTCCTAGAAAAACAAATGCTCCACTCTTAAATTTTCTAGATACCAAGGAAAATATTTCCACATGGATAATAAACTTGCTATTTTATTAGGATGTTCAAATTTGTTCTTTGAACAGGAAAAAACTTTGCTTCATTTGAAAGGTTGGTAAACGTTGCACGTCCTGTTTAATTGCATCCCACAGCTATTGTTCAAAGTTAAATGGTGCATCAAAAATCTTGATGCCAGACTAAGTTCCCCAGGATTTTTTCATAATTTGAATAGAATCTAATCATAAATGAAAACATTGTTTTTAATTCTATCTCTCCCCTGCCCTCAGCAGTAAATAATGAAAACAAAATCAGAGTTCCAATTACACTTCCATTTTGTAATATTCCTAGGTATAATATGTCAGGATTCAGAAATTACCTGACATTTTCTAAGTGATAGCAGAGTTAATACCTCTGGCCTAACTACCTGTAAAAGAGTTAAGCCACTGTAATTAGGATGTGGTGGTTAATACAATGGGAGTAGTATATAGGTTGGAGTTCTGCAGAGAAAGTGTGGTGCGGGTTCATTACAGTTGTTGAGGGATGGATAGTTTGGAAAATGTGTTGGAGAATTACTGCAGTGTGTAGTGAGGAAGAAGAAGCTTCTTTATATTTTGTATATATTTTGTATGCTGCTGTAACAAAGGAGAAAGAAAAGCCTTCCTGCTTATTTGGGAAAGAACAAAAGTCTCGGTGTGCTTTGTTGTTCAAGGAGAAGACCACTACAACTATGTTTTTGGATATCTAGCTCCTTAATTGGAACTAATAGAGTCAGTTGTGCAATAACAAAAGTATATGACTGCATAGAACACCTGGCATAATATTCATCCATATTATGACCAAACATGGTGGATTCCCTATATTCTTAGAATTATGCCTATCCCCATTTAAATGAAAATGCATTCAACTTCATTTTTTAATGTTTGAAGCCAAAGCTAGCAGTTTCCAGTAGGTCCTCCAACTGAAATATGTCACCTTGGCCTGGATAATGTTAATTTGTTTAATATGAAAACTGAATGTATTTTCATCTTTTAAGAACATGTTTTCAAAAGTAGGAGGAAGTTGATGGAACTCAGGGGGCAGCAAGTGCAGTTGCATTGTGCAGTTGGAGGCACAGAAAAAGGAAACAGTTGCACTGTCATGAGAGAGGGGAATCACAAATGAAATTGGAAGACTTTTCCAGTTGAAATAAATGTACATAACCCCTCACTGCAAATCTTGGTGATGAATTTCAAGTTGAAAAAAATAGTAAAAGAAATAGGCAACAGAGATCCAGTAAGACTTCAGCAGGAATATGTTCTGGACACCTCATTTAAGAAGAATTCCGACAAGCTAGAACATGTCCAGAAAAGGCTAAAATGGTCTAAGCACTTTGCCTAAATATTACAAGGATTTTTTTCACTGTAAAAACCATTTGACTATGGAATAGACTGCCTCAGAAAGTACTAGACTCTTCATGTTTGGAGGTTATACATGCATCTTTCAGAAGTGCTTTAGTAAAATATTTCTGCCTGATAGAGGGTTTGACTAGGTGGCCCTTGAACCCCCTCTGTCTCTAAGATTTTATTATTCTATCACCTGGACAGGCATCTAAATAGGCACATATGCCATCTTGTTACAGTCTCTGTGGTTCAAATAGCTTAGAATTATATTTGAACCATAGTAATTTATAAATTTGCTTCTCTCTTTGTAAATTTGGATGCACAAATTTCATACAGATATGTGTCCTCATTTAACATCTTTTTTTGGGAAGGCCTTTTTCCTTTTTTGACAATGCATAAGTGGACATTCTTGTATAATTGCTGTGCAGAATGTTTACAGAACGAAACAATCATCGGGCAAAGTCTTAAAGGAATGCATTATGGATTTGCATATTAGTTTATCCTACCTGAACAAATGCACCTTAAAATATACCTTGCATATCATTTGGACAGTTATGTTCAGGATGTCTTATTCACTGTTCATAACCATTACCTTGTTGGCTGACGTTTATTTGGGAGAAGTGGCATTTCATTCATGAGCATTTAAAAAATGATATATTTCCAAGCTGCATGATGGTGATAAAAATAATCCCAGCATTTTAAAAGTACATAAAATAGTAATTTTGTTCTTATTGTCTGCTATGGTAAACAGTGACAAAAATACCACTAAGAGATATTTTAATTTTATAAGTTGTAAAACATTCCACAGCAGGGAACAGTCTCCATTGTCATTCCCATCATCAAACTATTAGTCTGCCATCTCCATTTCTATGCTGCCCATGGATTTAAGGATTAGGATAATTTCTATGATACCCTTATAGGAACATTGATTAATCATTCATAAGAGCAAAACAATGTATTAATTGTTAACAGTCTCAAACAGGTGAACTTTTAACCAAAATGATTTTCTTCCCCCCACAATAATTTATTTAATTATTTATTTAATAATTGTCAAATAAGCTGCTATATTTTAGAGTGAAATGCTCAAATATGGTTAAAAAATAACTGTAAAAATGTGCCTTGTTGAAAAATCACTGCTAGAAACAGAAGGAATGACATTATTGAGGTCAAGACAGCTTGTGTGCTTAATGACCTTAGTTAGATTGGAGTCTCCTTCAGTTCAATAATTTTAGCTGTTTTAGTAAGCATGTACTTTTTTCCAAGTAAAAATAAAACAATTATGTTTTAAAAGAGTATCCATCCCATTTGGAGACACCCAGTCTTTTTTGACAACAGCACATCTGATACTGAGTTTGGGGCAATTAGTTTTGGGGATTATAGCTTCCAGAACCCACAGACAGCATCCTGGACGTTGTGGTTTCAAAAAAATTTTTCCAAGCTGTGCAGATAGCAGCATCAATCTTTCATCGAGGTTTTCCAGCAGATTCTCTTCCATCTTTATTCTGTCCAGGTTTCCTGTGCTATTTTGCTATAACTAATTCTTCTTCCATCTTTCAGGTTTTCCAGGGAAACTTTGACAATGACACTCACAGAAAGAATGTCATTGACCCTCCAATCTATGCAAGGCACATAAGAATCCTCCCTTGGTCGTGGTATGGCAGGATCACTTTGCGGTCAGAGCTCTTGGGCTGTACAGAAGAGGACTGACAAGAATCTTCACTTAACAGCACAATTCTCAATATTCCTAAAAAAGAAAAAGAAAAGAAAAATCTCCATAGAAGAAACTGTGCAAAACCTGTAGGAATTTGAATGGGTTTTTCATGAAGAAGTGCTCACTTTCTGGTAGGCCACTGTCTTTTGTAAGGAGGTTTCCGCCTGCCCTCAAAATGGTCCAAATCTAATTTTTTTAAAAAAATGTTCTTTTAAATCTGTTCAAGTTATTACTCTGTTTTGCTGCACAATTTACCTTTCAAGTTTTCTTCTGAGTTTTTCATGCTATCTGAAATATGGTTCGGGATTTTTTTTTTAAAAAAAAAGAAAAGCAGCAGCATTTTTGCAAGAAAGATGAAATTTGCATGACGTGAGTTCATTTGTGACATGGGAAAGATCAAGTGGGTTTGTTTTCTCCAAATCCACAGTATCATCTTACTTGCAAAAAAATGATACTGCAGCTTTAGCAATAAGTTCTTTCTCGGGGATGGCTGCATTTGATTGTTTCCCTTGTGCCTATCAAGCATTGTCAAGATTAATGACACTTTTTGAACAAATTTGTGTAGTCTGCAGTCCACCTGATATTACCACACTCTGTGGTCCACACACGCTTGAGTTTCATTTCCATTTCTTTTGCCCCCCGTAAAACATGATGTGGACATCGTCACTGTCTTTCTATTTTGCCACATTAACTGATGCCGTTTACTTTCAAAGAGCCAATATGGATTTTATGGAACAAAATCTGCTTGCTAGTTTATTACAAACTGATAGTTTTGTTGATGAATTCAGCTTAAAGTGTTCCATATAAAAGATGATGAAATGAAAGTCCATGGGCCATAATCCCAACTTAAATTATTGTAGCTGGACACTAGGATACATGGATACATGCTACCAAGAACAGCATCACGTGGTTCTGCATTTGTTTGCTCAATGAGGTAGAGATGGGAAATGGCCTCTTCGAGAAGCCTCCTGTGATTTAATGTTGTGAGATCTAGGGCTGTATTAGAAAGCATACATATTCTTTCTTTAAGGAAGAACCACACTTTCCCTAAGCCATTTATGGATACAATGGATGTGGCACCTAAAGTTAAGTGTGCAAAGGGCATATGTTATGTTGCCTAAAATTATTTTAAAGAATCAGATCTACAATTATTCCTAAAATCCCTGATTCTGAGGAGATGGTTCTAAAGGAATCACAGATGGGAATCTGTGTAATGATAGAGAGAGGGGCAAGAGAGCTTTGGGCCAGCCTGCAAAGAGTAGAAATAAGAGGAATTGTTAAAATAAAAGTCAGGAGCAAAGAATCTGCTAAGGTATGCAGAATTCAGCTTCATGAGTACATCATTTTTAAATGAGCATGTTTCAAGCTCTTAAGATTGCAAAGATTATGGCATCTCTACTGTTTGGGACAAGATTTTCAATGCTCTCCCTAATTCCATTGTCTCCCAAGACAGCCAAAGCACAGTTTGGATTGGTGGATTGCTGAATTGAAAATGTTTGCAAAGCATAGTTTACACATAGGTTTCAACTGGGGCAAGAAGATAAACCATTTACAATACAGAAAAACAAAACAAGCAGCAAAACAGTCCACAAATCCTGTCTTGGGCATTGTTTTCTTATACTCCACATTCCCCATACTTCTTGCATTCCATACCAGCAAAGTTTTCTATCGTTTTGGAACAGATAGAATTACTGGTGATGGGGATGGCTTTTCAGCACCATTCTACATAACTGTCATATAATAACACCATGATTTAATTGTGTTAACCATTATCACAGAACAGCTATCACTGATGGAGCTTACATGCACATCATAGCAAAAGTCTGCAGGGAAGCAAATATTCTCAAGTGTTCGGCATATTACCTTATAACAACCTCTTCATCTAACAATCTGACTTAGCCATAATTCTTGTACACTGACCACATAACGTTGACTGATCTCCCATATGAAAATGCAAAGCAGGCTGAGGCTTTAGTTGAATGGGCCAAGGAAGCAATGTTTATCAGAGTAGCCATGTAGACAGTCATCTCCATGAACAATTTTACTGTTCCCAAGAACAATAACATCTTTACCATTCTCAGTTTTAGTTCCTCTTGCCACTCAAATTAGTGCACAGATAAACTGGCAGAGCAATGTATAAATGGCTCCCCATTTCTGATTCTATACAGTCAAAATTGTGGCAAGTACATGTAAAAACATTGCTAGGGTTTAACACAGGAATGGGAATTATCACACTCCTCTCAGGTTGTTGGACACTTCTATTAGTTCTAGGAAATGGCTCAAGATGCAGCAAAGCCCAACAATTTCTGGAAGAATACCATTGCTTGATCCCTGACTTAACGGTTGGCATCATAGATAGAATTTCTCCAACATAATTTTCTTGCTGGAACAGAAAATACTAGTAGATGGTAATTGCATCTAATAATTCAAAGCACATTCATTTTAACAATGTTAGTACTTTAACCATTCCCTTTATAATTCATAGATGTGTTCTCATAACTAAAAATTTCCATCATCATCATTTTTTTTCCGCTCACTGCATGTTATGGTAGATGGGAGTGGAGTTGTGTCTCATTAATGACGTATAGTAAGCATTATTAAAGCATTGTTTTATTAGTCAAAGAAAACAAGATGGAGATATAAGCATGGACTCTATGATCTTAGCGAACAATGTGTCATCCAGTAATTGTAAAGAGGAGCCTGAATTTCTTTCTTTAAAAAAGTAACTCACTAACCTTATATAATCTGTTCTCTCTGTAAAAACACTGTCATCTGAGTTCCTTCAAATGCTTTGGGATATATACCTTTCATGATCAAGGAAAGTTCTCTTGAAAGCATCTCTCCAAAAAGAAGAAAAAATGGTCAAGTAAAAGAATGCGATCTGTCTGCATAATGAGCACCTAACTCTCAAGATATATGTGTTTGCTTGTTTATTTTCTAAGGCTTAGACAAAGATATTCAGAGATCTCAGTCTGAGAATCTAATCAAAGTGAAACAAGTATGTGCAAGGAATGTTTTGTGAAACACTGTTGAATTTATGGTTTTGTTTTGTTTTTAGTTGAATTTGTGCTGCATTTCAAAATCCTCTAGACTGTTACTGTCTTGTCTGTAACTGTGTTGACATTTCTTAACAATGTTATCTATGGAGTGGTCTTCAATTGTAGTGAATAATTTTAAAGAGAAAGTCAATCATAATTGCATTTTAAGGTGCAAATGGCTGATGGAATCAGGTTGGTAACCGAAATAACATTCAACTTCATATTGCCCATATTCTTAGGTTCCCTATGAAGAGGCTGAAATTCACATCCCATTTACACTACAGCAACTCTTTATAGTAATATAGTCCTACTCTTGTGTGAATAAATGGATGGTTGCTAGATGGGGTTTTTTTTACATTTTAAGTAGATATATACTAAAAAGACTTCACTCTTTTATCCTAGTTCATAGGGCCAAATATTTACACTCATAGACATTTACTGTTACAGTATGTAACCAACAAAATCATTTGGGACTTGGAAACCCAACCTACAGGTGACTGTCAGATTTTCAGTGCTGAATAGGGAATAGATGCTGTTAGTGACGGCTATCTGTTTGGAACTGTCATCACAGTTCAGCAAGAGAATCTGCATACAAAACGTCCCCTATGCATAGGTGGGTCATAATCCAGAAAATATAATATGAGATGAACCAGGATCATTCTCCAAAATCTTACTCTGTTTGCAGAAGGTCAAGATAACATATATGTCTTGGGAACTATGAACCTCCCCCTAATAGGTTTTCTGCAAATTACTGTAGGTAATTCATGTTTTGGCTCCAGGGTGACTTCTGCTATTGCTAACACCACTTCAGCTAAAGGAGTGTGACTGAATTGAGCACTTTGAGCTGGTAGCCAGTATATTCTTCTGAAGTGTTCCATATTTGTTTTTTTTCCTTTTTAGAAGAAATATATTTAAACAAAATCTTGAATGTGCAATGAATACATATGTGTTATAGTTTATAGAACATTAAGATAACATTGTCTTGGGAAAATAGTCATTTACATTTATTATTCTTTTATTTAAGATGGTTGTGTCTTCCCCTTTTCAATAGATAATTTTGTCAGCCTTTACCAATTTGTTCATATAAGCCTGAATTTTAAAATGACTCCTTTAGACTTTCTACCACACTTTGCTCCAATTACGTCATTTAAAATGTTAAGAAATGTCTCTGACATTTGTTTAGTAAATATGGCCACAATTCAGTGGGAAGTTCTTTTCTGCACACTTTGTTGAAATAAATGGGACTGGTAACTCAACAAGACCATCCTGTCATTTCATTTCAAGTCAAGCTAGATGGGAAATGAATTGTGTGGTTGCAATTAATGTATTTTTGTATTTAAATTATAACTCTGGGGAAAGCTGGATAACCCCCAGATTTTAGGAAGGCAAAATTATTTTTCTCTCTCTTGTCATGTTCCTGACAAAAACTGTCATTCACACCAGTGAGAGCTTTTTAATGACGTGAAATGAAAGCTTGTGAAAATCTGTGGCAGTGAAAGAAAGAGTTAAAAATAATCTGACTGACCCTTTCTCCCACAGTTCAGTAGCTGCAATTAGTATTAAAATGCATATACATTGATTGCTTTCACACAATTAAGGGCACAACTATTTTAACCCCCAGAGAGGTTTACAAAGAACTGTTGATTGTGTCCTTTGGAGACTGCCTAACTTGACTTTTAGTGCTACACAACACTTCTCTTTGATTCCCCTTGTCTTTGTGTAAACTCTCTTCATGATACAGGATGAATTTTCTACCAAGATAGGGTATACAGATGCATAGTCATTATCAGGCAATGTCCAGAGTGTATGGTGCAGCCATCATTGATCAAACACCTCAAATTGTAAATTTCAGGTTGACCATGTCAAACACAATACTTTATAATGCAGGAAGTTCTACACATTCAACTGTGAGTCATTGAGTGTTTGGGTAGTTCAGCCACTGTGTGGTATATATATGTGTGTGTATTCAGGTCAGTCCTAAGTCTACATATTACATCTTATTGAAATGGAACTACATTATACAGATGTACATATATTAGATGTGGTTGTGACCTACGAACTGTTTAAGTGGAAATGCTTGCACTTCAGTGGGACTTTGTCCATTCAGCAGCCAGTATTCTAAGCTAAGTGGTTGGAGACTCGTGATTATAAGTTTTAGTTCTCAAATACAAGTAACTATAACAGAGATGCTCCTCACCTATTATAGTATGAATATTGGAAAAATCAGGAGCAAACCATGGGGTTAAATTTCTCCTCAGAAGTTTGTGGAGTGTTTCTAACTTCCGTGTGTCTCTTAAAAATGAGTTTTATCTCCCTTCATCATCTACACACCTCTTTTTCATATTTTGTAAGGACATGTAACTAAGTTTTTTCAGACAGTCAGTGAATTGCGGAGAGGGGAGAAATAGGATCAGACTGATTGCCATTCCTAATATCCATACATTTATTCAAAGATCTGAATGCAACACATACAATGTCTTGTATGTGCAATGGGGGAACCAGCCATTTTCAAGGTTCCCAATTACACTGAAGGAATCAATATAAATAAGACCTGGATGCATATTCAGAACTTTAAATAAATATATGAAATAACGAGGTGAGGATAGCAATTGCAATCCTATTTCTCTTCCTCCATGTTTTCAAAAAGTATCTGAAAGGGCTACAGAGGGTAGTCAACGTGTTGAACATGCAAGAGTGTGCAAGCAAAACTCTCCTTAGCATCACACAACTCACAGTGAGTAAATGCTAGCCATGATCATGTATGAACTTGCCCAAGTGCAACGAAAAAACTACAGTATCCTTCATTAGAACAGTTCCATGGAAGCACATGGATGTTGAGATTCACTACTTATTTGCATTTAGATTCTGCATGTTGATTTCTTTAGAGCCACAGCCTTCAAGCCAGCTATTCCTGAATCATCTCTTGGTTTAAAATGAAGTGGCTTGGAGGATTGTTCCTTGAAATTTTGGATGGAAATATTATGAAATTGCCCTTAACTTTTGTATTCACACTAACGGTGAAAGAATTGAACTAGAGGGAGAGGGATATTTACCCAAAACTTTTTAGTTATATGAAGGCCAATTTCATCTTACTATAGCTCCCTAATTTGCTACTTTTTTAGCCTGAAAAATAAAATATAATGCACAAGGCTTATCTAGGATAATCTATTAAGGGCTTCTCACAAAAACAAAAACACACCCCAGTTCTGGTTTTTAGGTTGACTTTCTCTTTTGGAATGAATGCATACAAATTCATGTGAGTTTTGAAGACTAAGGATACTGATGAGTGTATCTGTGCTATACCACAAACTATGAAATATAATATTTAAAGCTGGCTTCAGATGTGTCAGTAAGTACAGAAATATCTCAGACACAATGACCTTTGCAACTTTGGCAACCTGTGTAAAGTTCCAATGTTTTGTATATATTTAAATTATGTAGAATGATGTTAAAACAGTATGACCTCGTCTAGTCTTCAAACTTAACAATAAAACATTTGAAAAAATAAATAGATTCTGTGAATGTTTTGAATGATGTTTTTCACTCATGACAGAAGAGCTGTTAAAACATAGTGGTCACAGCTAAAAGATACTTGAGGCAGAGATGTTGACACAAGAAAAGAGAGGAGAAACAGTGAAATCTGTTACCATGAGTAACATTGGCCTGTCATATACCCATTTTGCACAACTGTGCTCCAGTGGTCCTTTGTGTCAGTATTTCAAATCATCATTTAAGTTTATGTTGCTTTTTCAATAGCAGTGGATATGATATAGCATTCACCAGACAAGTGAAACAAAACAGTCCAGTTCTGTTCCACCAGCTTACTGTCATATAGTGTTGACACAACATTGCAACAGAACTAGGAGAGATGCAGATAAGGATGGAGTAGCAATATATATGGTTCACATCTTAATGAGAACCTACCTAATTCATGCTTCTTGAACCAATACATGAACAAAAATATCGTTAGTTTTTTGGTGAAGTTTTCTCATAAATGGTTGCATTAAAATGGGGAAAGTGCACACAAAAATGCGTTTTCTGGTGAAAATAACACACACAAGATTAAAAATGATTGCAGTACTACATAAAATTGGGTAAAATTGGATGCAGAGATGCATATGTTAAAAGGAATCAGCATTACATACATTTCTTTGTGGCCATTAAAAACCTGTCAAACTGAGGTGAAATGGAATGAAACAAATATTGGGAAAATAAGAAATGAAGACCAGTCAAAACTTACTGTGTGCCCTTTTGTCAGCCTTGTGTGGCACTTCTTTTTTGCTACTTGTGTATGGTGCACTGCGTAGTACAACATACATCCATATCAGGCCAGAAATTCATGTTATTTTCTCTGTGTTAAAATATAGCACAGCATAGGGCAAGGCTTTGCCAGTAATGGCATGAAGGATATCATGTAAGCTATTAGTCTTTTTCATTTAGGGATGCTGGTGAATTTATCCCAAGCCAGGCTCAGAGGCCCTTAAAGCCTAGCTCAAATGAGGTGAGCTTTTGTAGTTCTTCCCCAGTTTCAATTGCAATTTCTTGTGTGTAAAGAAAAGATGCCATTTTGCACAGCATGTGGCCCATCTACAACACTCATCATCTCCTACCCATCATGGGTTCAAATTAAGATTTGGAGCAAGAGTGGAGCAATTTATTGCCTCCCAGGTGTTGGAATAAGATGTTGGAATGGTTTTGATAACTTACTCTGGCAGTGAAAGGAAGTTTTTGGAGCAATACTAGCAACCGAGAGATAAAAGAGAAATCCATTTCCGGTAGCAGAGAAAGAAGCTCAGCATCTATCGTTCCTGACAAATCTCTACAGAGACAACTTGTTCCATGTCATGAGCTGTCCAAATGTTACCCATGACAATTTCTCCCCACCTTCACCAATTGCTTCTGGGTTCCACTGCCTCAAAAACCATATCAACCAGTTCTTTCTCCAAAACATATTTGGCATACAATTTCCAAAGTCATTAAGAAGAAAACAGTTGCCATTATCCTCCAGACCTTAATAAAACTACCTTTTCCACAATTTTTAGACTCAAATTTCTAAGGATTCAATCAGCACTATAGAATGAATGCGATTTTGACCACTTTAACTGCCTTGGCTCAATGTTATGGAATCTTGGGATCTGCAGTTCGGTAAGACACCAGAACTCTTTTTGCAGAGAAGGCCAAAGACTTTGTAAAACTATAATTCTCATGGTTCCATAGCATTGAGCCATGACAGTTAAAGTGCAGTGAAGTGTATTCATTTTGCAGTGTTGATACATCCTCAGTGCAATGGAACAAGGAGAGTAATTGATTTACCCTTCTTTGCCCTTCTCTAACACATAGTGCTGGTGCCTAACCAAACTACAATACCTATGATCTCACAGCATTGAGCCACAGCAGTTCAAGCACTATCAAATTGTATTCATACTACGGTGTAGATCAGGCATAAGCAAACTTCAGCCCTCCAGGTGTTTTGGACTTCAACTCCCAGAAATCCCAGCCAGTTTACCAGCTGTTAGGGATTAGTCCAAAACACCCGGAGGGCCGACGTTTCCCCATGCCTGGTGTAAATGCACCCAGAATTAATTCAAGGAAAGCATGGGAGAGCCCATTTGTTTCTTTTCTTTATATGTCTTTGTAGTTGAGTTGATACATCCAGCTTGCTTTGTGTAACAGTAAATGGATCTGTGGCTAATGTTTGTCTACATCTGTTATTTCAGATACAAGTATAAGGAAATAATTTCCTGACCTCATAAATTTATTGAAAAATATATTGTGACACACAGGTATCAAGATGTTATAAAAACACAGGTATCAAGATGTTATAAAAGGTGGTAGGAGCAACCTGAAGTTTAAGCGGAGGCAGGATGTTTGCCATTTCTTTTTTTCAGTTCTGAAAGCTGATACATCATAGTTATCAGAGGTTACATGTCAGGTCAGTGGTTGTATTCCTTTATCTTCACATGACTGGATAAAGAAAATCAGCATCTACAAGTAAGTGTGAAAAGGAAAGAAAGGTCATGAAATATTTTTATAACAAAGGCAGGAAAAATAGCTCAAAATCTTTGAAGCACATTGATGCACGCTGTGTAGGTGATTCAGACAAACTCAATTTTCCCTTTCAGGTTATAAGTCTTTTGTCTTTCTCTGCCTGCCTGTCTCTGACCATCTCCTTCATTTCTTGAAGCAAACTTCATCTTCCTTTCAAACCTATGGCCTTCCAGAGATCTGACTCAACTCCCAACCCAGCATTAGTTAGAAGTGAAGACATTTTTATTTAGCAAGGAATTTGAATTTTACATTTTAGTTATATAATTGGTTTGTGTATGTGGAGTTGGTGATTTAATATTTTAATCCTTTGTATTATTTTATTATGTTTTTACATTATGTTTCAAATTATTTTAATTGTAACAATGATGACACAGTGACTGGTATGAAAGGTCTTGGCTGGTAAAGGGAGAGCCACAGTGTTGGGGAGGATAACATGAAAAGTTTTCTCATTCAGAAAAAAGCTGACTCACTAGCTATTGAGCTACTTAGGAGCTATAGCAAGCTAGTACCAATGTCTTTGGTAGGGGAAGATTTTCTCCTTTTTCACCCTGCTGCTGTGACAAGTGCTTTACGCTGTCAATGTAAATTCAAAAGCATTCCAGCCTTTCAATCCAGCAATGCGTGTGAGTTGCAGATTCATCATCCTTTGAATTCTAATTTGTACACAAGATGGTAACAAGCAGAGGGATTTTGGCACTGTAAGGGTATCATAAGTGCAAATTTGTCCTCCTTTTGCTACTCCAAGATTTCAGGGGAAAGGAAATAGCCAAGGGAGCTCATTGAGGAGATTCCTGATGACTCAAGAACTCAGTGCAGTGATTTTGCGTGCCATTTTGCAGGCAAAGTTGCTCAGATACATCTTGAGCTGGACTCCAGTTTACACGCAGGGCCAGATGAATTCTTCCAGGAGGGTCATTCCCAGTCGGTGAAGTTGGGGAACTACTGCTCAGACCCCTGACCTGTGGGGTCCCGTGAGGATCCATTCTGTCCCCCATGCTTTTTAACATTTACATGAAATCGCTGGGAGAGGTCATCCGGAGTTTTGGAGTACATTGCCATCTCTATGCAGATGACAACCAACTCCACCACTCATTTCCATCAGATTCCAAGGAAACCCCAAAGATACTGGACCACTGCCTGGCCGCTGTAATGATCTGGATGAGGACAAACAAGCTGAGGATCAATCGTGAAAAGAAAGAGGTCCCCCAGGTCAGTGGCCCATCTGACTGGGGTATTGGGTGGCAACCTGTGCTGGACGGGGTTGCACTCCCCCTGAAGTCACAGGTCAGCAGTTTGGGGGTCCTGGACTCAGCGCTAACACTTGATGCACAGGTGTTAGCGGTGGCCGGAAGAGCCTTCACACAATTAAAACTTGTGCACCAACTGCGACCATACCTTGTGAAGGCTGACTTGACCATGGTGGTCCATTCCTTAGTTACCTCTAGACTGGACTACTGCAATGCACTCTACGTGGGGCTACCCTTGAAGACGGCCCGGAAATTACAACTCGTCCAATGCTCGGCAGCCAGATTAATAACTGGTGACTTACAGGGCACGGTCAACTCCCCTGTTTAAGGGGCGTTCATCTTCCGGTCCCAATTCAAGGTACAGGTTCTTACCTATAAAGCCCTAAACGGTTTGGGACCCACCTACCTTCATCTCTCTCCATGAACCAGCCTGAGCGCTTCTATCTTCGGGGGAGGCCCTCCTTTCGCCCCCTCAGTTTCTCAAGCTCGCCTTGTGGGTACAAGGGAAAGAGTCTTCTCCTCTATGGCTCCCTGACTCTGGAACTCATTACCCGGAGAGATTAGGAAAGTCCCTACCTTAGAAACCTTTAAAAAGAATCTCAAGACCTGGCTCTGCCGCTGTGCTTTTGGAGAGTAGCCACACAATCATAAGCTATTGCTCCCTTCAACATTTCTGTCCTAGGAGATATGTCTACTATCCTGTTTCTCTATGTGTTCTCCCTTGCAAATAACTTGCTCCTTTTATCTCACCCTGAGTTTTTTAATCATTTTATTGTACATGCGGCCTGCTCATGTTATTATGTTTGTTTATTGCTTTCTTATGTTTTGTGGTTATTGCTCATTGTATTTGTATGTTTTGTATTTTACTGTGATATCGTTTGTGCTTTGGTTGTTATTTTATTGTATTTTACTTTATTGCAATTTGTTGTTTGGTCTTGGCCTCATGTGAGCTGCCCCATTGGTGGAGATGGTGGCGGGGTATAAATAAAGTTTATTATTATTATTATTATTATTAATTGCTTCTGTCATTAATAGTAGTTGGCTTTTCGTTTTCAGACCATAAAATCCAGGCTTATCACAAGGCAGTATGTTTAAGACGTTTTTATAGTCCTGTTAAGACTTAACATTTTAAAACTCCAGTATAAATCTTCAGGAACTAAGATCTATTTAGTGAAATACATCTGATGATATGGTTCAAGGACACAAAACCATACCAAACTGGTCAAGCCTAAATTCTGGGGGTAGTAGTCCAAAGGGATCAAATTGCAATTTGATACCAGAATGACTTATGGTGTTAAATTGCAATTATTCACTGTGCTTACTAGGCATGAGAAAAAGTTACGAAAATGATTCGTTTCGTAAGAAATTCGTAAGAAATGCTACTTTCGAGTATTTCCGCACCTGGAACGCCAACCAGGAAGTGGACTTTCTTTATAGAACTGGGGCCAGGATTTTCTTAAGTGTCGTTATTAGGTAAGGGGGCACCCTCCTTCTCTCTCACCACCCTCCCGCCTCCCTTGCCAATAAGTATTATGGCAAGGCAAGCCCTAAACTCCGCTCCTTCTTTTGGAAGCCCGAAAAAATGTAAACAGAGAGGATTACTCAGAAGTAAATCTGCAAAGGAGGGCACTTTGGATGAAGGGCCCTCCTTTGTGGATTTACTTCTGAGTAAAAAAAAAAAAAACCTCTCTGTTTACATTTTTCCAGGCTTCCCTGCCTCTCCTGCCTGCCAGGATCTAAAGCATCAAAGAGTATTGGGGTGAGAAACCAACCTAATGTATAATAGAATGAATGCTACTCTAAGTGCCTAATATTATAAGTAATCCAACTGGTCATACCTACATTGATCCATGCACATGCAATAATACAGCAGTAATAACAATACAAGAGGTAAAATTCCAAGCCAAAGTATTCTGACTGGACTCTCTCATGCGGTGCAAACGGGCTCTTCTCTTATTAGCCCGGAAATTAGCAGGAAAAGCCAGTGTTTGCTGCTTGGGACACACATACATATTCTTGGGGGGTATTTGCTGCAGAACCGGGCTCATAGAGAAGATTCTGCAGCAAATCCCCAAAGAATATGTATGTGTGTGCACCCAAGCAGAAAAACGCTGGCTTTTTCCCGGGCTCACAGAGAAGAGCCCGTTTGCACCGCATGAGGAGGGACCAGTCAGAATACTTCGGTTTGAATTTTACCTCTTCCTATTCCCATTGTTATTACTGCTGTATTATTGCATGTGCATGGAATGTAGGTATATGACCAGACTGGGCAAACTTGGGCCCTCGCTCCTCGGGATCGGGGTGAGAGAGACAGCGAGGAGCCAGGGGGCTCCTCCTCCTTTCTTTTGCTGCTTCCAAGAATAGAATACCTCCCTCCCTCCCTCCTTTGCTCCCTCCTTCCTATTTGAGAGTCCCATCTAGAAGTCAGTGTGATTTAGTCAAGTTTTGGCCTACAACTCCCAGAAATCCTAACAGCTGGTAAATTGGCTGGGATTTCTGGGAGTTGTAGGCCAAAACCATCTGGAATGTGCATGCGCTGGCATATGAACTACTAACGAATTTCGTTAGTAATTGTTACATTTTAGAAATTTTTGGAAATTTTTTGTAAGTCTTCCTATTACTAATCAAAAAAATCCCCATTAGATTTTCGATTCCCTATTTTTGGTTTCTAAAACATGCCTAGTGCTTACTCCAACTGGGACTACCAAGAGGTTTCAAGGCTTGGACATTTGAGGTGCTGCCAGAACCCTGAGTGGGTTTTTTTTTTGCTGAAACAACCATGCCCTGCTAGATCTTTGTATATTCTGTTTTGGATATTTGTATACATTAGCATTTGTCTTTGACACCATATTTATTTACCATATTTTATTTATTTGAGAAATGTATGTCTCACCTTTCTCTGAGCACAAAGCCAAGGCAATTACAACAGAATCAAATCATACAATACAAAGTTAAAATAACCAATTAAAACATAAATATCTGAAGCAGCAAACACAATTAAATTCTTGTGAACATTAAAACCAGGATAAAAACCCAGAGCTGCCATATCATTTATTTGGCTTAATTAAATACTATCTCAAAAAGGAACGTCTTCACACCCTTCCAGAATGCCATTAAATAAAGATCTGATCTTAATGTTTCAGGCAGTGTGTTCCATAGTGTAGGGGATGCACCCAAAAATCAACCATCCTTGGTCCTCTTAAAGTGCATGCCAGAAGGTGCCTGGGTCAATACCAAGGTCTCCCTGCTGGACCTTATGTTGGAGCTCAACCTGTGATTGTGTTTCAGGATCAGGGTGCTTTGGATGTGGGAAGTGGTGCCAATGAATTTCAATATGGCAATGGTTTGGTCAATGATACTGATGCAGAGAAGGACCAGGAGACCCCTGTGCAAAGTGTAGTTTCCCATGAAGGGTTTGGGGATGATGGTGTACTCCCTGAATTGCTACCAGGGAGTTCCCAGGGTTTGGGGCTTGAAAACAACTGGACACCTGATCCAGCTGCAAAACTTAATGAGCAAATAGATAGATGGCAGGAGATTAGTCAAAACAGGCAAACCAAACAGCGGCTTCAGCATTCTGCCAGGCTCCGACATAAAAAGATAAGGGAATCTCAATTAAAGCGAATCCAATTTCTGTGTGCTTGGACTAGCTTAACAAGGGGATAAAAGTTCCAAGTATGGGTAATATAGTCAGATGAAGCATTGTTTGGAATCAAGTGAAGTTCTCGTGCTTGTTTCATGGAAGCCTTGCTTGGAAGATTCTTGTTTAAATATTTCTTGTTTCTTGTTTCATGGCTTGGATTCTTGGATTTTATGATTGCATCTCGTGCCTTGGATTAATGTTTCCTGGTTTTCTGGATTATATTAGAGAAGTGTGAACTTCATTTTTATTGACTTTGCTGCACTCTACCCTGAACTATTTTGCTCCTGCTTATCTTCTTACCCAATTGGATTTACCTATTTATTTACAGTGTTTTTTCCTTTGCTGCTTTTTAATTATCTTCAATAAAAGGATTGTTTTCCTATTCAATGTGTGGTGTTTAAAGTCAGAGGGCTTTTCTTGTCCTGGAGTGCAACACCTTAGGAGTCTGCCTGGTTTGTATGAGGGAACACGGTGTTTCAAGTAGTCTAGACTGAAACAGTGTAGGGCTTTTTAGGTTAAAATCAACATCTTGAATTGGGCCTGGAAACAAATCGGCAACCAATGGAGCTGTCTCAGTAGAGGGGTGGTATGTTCGCTATATGTTTCAGTATGTAACAATATGTTTTTATTTTGCACATGACTGTAAAATAAAACATTGGCAGAGAATAATCCCCATGCTGGGTCAGATTAGCCAAAGGGATAGACAAGATAAAATAGGAAGGTGATTTTAACGTTGATGTTGTGTGCCTTCAAGTCATTACTAAATTGGCAAAATTTGTTCAGAGGGGTATTGCCTTTGCCTTCTGAAGCTTAAAGAGTGTGATTTCTCCAAGGTCACCCAGTAGGTTTCCATGAACGAGAGTTGGAGTCAAATGCTCGAACCAGGGCATCACACTGGTTCCTGATTTCAGGAAACTCAATGATGGGAAGGAACTTCTTGAGTCTTCTTCTAAACATTTTATTTGATATTTCTAGTTTGTCCATTCATCTAGA
Organism: Anolis apletophallus; assembly: GCA_030556195.1. Taxonomy (NCBI): domain Eukaryota; kingdom Metazoa; phylum Chordata; class Lepidosauria; order Squamata; family Anolidae; genus Anolis; species Anolis apletophallus. Next base: position 50,795,818 of record JARBWK010000006.1, on the reverse strand, counting down.
GCCATGGTTCCCAAAGTGGGTGGTATTGCCCCCTAGTGGGTGGTGAGGTGACCCAAGAGGGCGGTGGGAGGCTCAGGAGAATTTGGGGGGCACTGAAGCCCTGTAAGGGGGCAGTGGCGGGATTCCAACTCGCAAGCGTGTGAGTGTGCGCCTGTCAGTTGGAAACCCCATGCAGCCGCTGCCTGGAAACCGCAGTGTGCACCCCCTTCCTCTCCACCCATGGCGCAGTCCTGTATCGCCCTTTCCAATCCAATAGGTCCCTTGGAAGGAAGGGGTGATATGGGACTGTGCTGTGGGTGGAGGAAAGGAAGGGTGCACGCACTGCGCTTTCCAAGCAACGCTTGCCCAGGGATTCCAACTGGGAGACTGAGACAGTTGCGCGCTTGCGTGTGCCTGCCAGTTGGTCCAGCAGAAAAGGGAAGCCTCTGCATCTGCAAATGCTCCCTGAGTCGTTGCGGCATTTGCAGGCACCTCCTGGGAGATGGCTGTGGCATGAAGGAAAATGCAAACAACTCCCAATTTCCAAGGTCCAGTATTCTCTATTGCTCAAGTTTAGTTCAATTCCATTGCTGTTGGGAGTTCAAAATGCTCTTTGATTATACGTGAACTATAAATCCCAGCAGCTACAACTCCCAAATGACAAAATCAATCTTCCAACCCCACCAGTATTCAAATTTGGGCATATTGAGTATTTGTGCCAAATTTGGTCCAGATCCAGGGTTGTTTGGATTCAGAGTGCTCTCCAAATGTAGGTGAACTACATCTCCCTTAAATCACCGTCAATTCCTCCCAAACCCCTCCAGTATTTTCTGTTGGTCATGGGGCTTCTGTGTGCCAAGTTTGGTTCAGGTCTGTCATTCGTGGGGTCTCGGCTGTGGAAATCAGAGCTGAATTGGTCGAAAGTACTGCAAATCCCATCACCCATTGTCCATACTCCCCCAAACATATTGTTTTTGTGATTAATCACTATGCTTTAATTATGTTCAATTTGTAACAATGAAAATACATCATGCATATTAGATATTTGCATTAGAATTTATAAGAGTAGCAAAATTATTTATGAAGTAGCAACGAAAATATGGATGGGGGCACCACAACATGAGGAACCTTATTTAGGGGTCACGGCATTAGAAAGTTTAAGAACCACTGCATTAATACATATATCTTTCTCTTTAATTGCTATTACATTAAAAAAATTAATTTGTAGGGGGGCGGTAAGTAAAAAATTTTCTGGAAAGGGGGCGGTAGGCCAAAAAGTTTGGGAACCACTGATCTAGAGGATTCTGAGAAGTGACAATAGTGTAGGGTATCTTCTTTGTGCCTCTTGGATCAACTGTTGACAGAAGGCTTCATCAAGTTCTTCATCCTGGTTCGTAGGTCTGTAGTACGATGCCCATGATGAGATCTTTTTGAGTCCCGGTTCCTTTGATTCTTATCCAGATGTTTTCAAGCTGGTTCCACAGATTGTATTCTTGCATAATGTATTCTTGACACACGCTCACAACTTCCACAGCCCCAAATCCATTCACAGACTAGGCATAATAGATGGTCCTAGATGGTCCTAGTGATATTCTTGGAAGACGGAAGAAAATTGCATAGATTAGCAAGCTCCTTCTGCTAATACTTTCTAGCCAATCCAAAACCTACTTCCTAAGAACACATAGACTTTCCACTGTAACTCATCTGTTATCCCAATATGTTGTTGAAATTTGCTTTCTGGAGGATTTCCAGATATATTTGCATATTTCAGTCATTTTCCATATTTATCTTATGGAATTTAGAGCAACATACACAGAATTCTCAGATGTATTCTCAGATTCATTGTCAAATCATCGGGTTACTTAAATCTGCAGTTTTCTTCATACTATGGACATGACAGGAGCCAAATCCTGATTTAGGACTTTGAACTAAAAACCCCAGTGGTTTAACACCAAGCCATTGCTGCAAGTCTGTTGGGTTTTGATTTTGTGAGGGTGCTATGTTTATATATTACTTTTGCTCAGTGCCTTCATAATATCAGTAGAACACCAGCAGACTCCAAGAAAATAGAAATCTCTGTGAGCAAAGGAGGCAAGACAAATGTCAAAATACCTTTTCTTCTTTTCCTTAGAATTATTACTTGATTATAACATAGCCTGCTCATGCAAAATGTCACACAGCTGATTTTCTCAGCAATATCCATAAATCCCTTGCCGTTTCTTTTCCATTTCAATTCAACAGTGGAAAGGACTGTTTTGCCATGGGAAATATGCCATCTTCTCGCAGATGGCTTTTCATTGGAAACACACTTAACTGCTGAAGATCACATTTTCCAAATGGTTCAGGGAACCTGAAAACAGACTAAAAACCAAGCAGCAGTCAGAAGAAAGTTTTATGTGGACTGTGGGAAGTTTGTTAACCATTGGTTCAGCCTCCAACCTGACCAAAAAGCATGCATATATTACACCTGTAAGGACAAGGTGGTCAATGTAGACCATGAAGAAAATAAAACCCTGTAATATTCCCTGTACTAACATGACTTCAGGTATTTTAAAACACTAACAGTCATCTCCCTGCCGATTTCCCACCACAGACATTCATGTAGCACCCAAAAATGCATTTATTCAACTTAATACAGAATAACTGGACATAAATTTCTGATAGACCAACAATTATAGCACAAGCATACACTTTAAATCAACATTCTATTTCACACTGGGGAGTTCAGGGAAGCTATTTTAGATGAGGTTTTTTTTTTAAAAAAAGGAAGCGACTGGTGAAGATCTATGGTGCCTGGCAAAAAATACTGTATTCATGCATGTCTTGTTTGATGAGGAGTTGGAGAAAACTCAGAAATAAATGCATATACAGTGTCAAACTCTCATTAAAATCAGTGCATCAATACCTGCAATGTATAATCCTGCCATCCAGCTCCAAAATGACTGATTATATTAAACTATCTTGGCAAACTGAGTGAAATGTCTACCTTTCTTTTATGTATGACTCTCAAAAGAAAAGACACATGCAGGTATAACTGCACTTTTGTCTGCATATGTCACGAACAAGATGGCAGCCACATAAGGTACTACAAGACTGGGTTAGCATCAGTAGCATCAGTAAAGACTGTTTACATAGCAATCACTGGTAAGTGGAATATTTTAAAAGACTATATGTAAATATTATTTTAATTTAGGTTAAGTGAAATTGTTCACTCAGAAAGGTGGTCTGATCCTCTGAGGCTGGATCTATGCTGTCCCTATATCCCAGGATCGGATCCCATCTTTAAACTAGATTATATGAGCCTACACTGCCAGATAATCTGGGATAAACAGATAATCTGGGCTCAGATCCTGGGATATCGGGCAGTGTAGATCCCGATTGAGTCAAATAGTTACTGCTGATCCAGGAAGTTCATTATCATTGTTTTACTAGCGGCTTGTGGCTTAGGAACATGACTTGGGGGGAAATATAAAGGAACATATAGGCCAGATCCTGCTGATGACACATGGGCATTAGTTGGGGTGAAGTTCCTGGATTTCCTTTTTGAGGCATTGCAAAATTAGGTATTCAATACTTTTTGCACAATATCCACATACACCCCAGGCATCAGAATGTCATGCAATAGCCATTTGTTAACTGGGAGGAGGCCAGGGAACATCTGAATACCCATTGCCAACAGAACTATCTGACATCATCTCTAGCAGCTCTCTACAGATCCAATGCGGAGGCATACATTTTCTTCTTCCAGCTGCAAAATTGAAGTCATGTGCTACTTGGATACCTCCCCCCCACACACACACACACAGCCAATAGGTGGCCTTGGCAGTAAGCAATGTGCATTTGGAGGCTGCCTTCCAGGGATAAGAAGGTGTTACATCCTATCCACATAATGCAGGATGCTAGCCATTGTCTCCACACAACAGTGTTTGTTCCTCTTAACTACTTCATCAAAGAGAACTATAATGATTAAGACATATGTTGCAGTTTCTCCTTTTCTAGGACAGCAGAAAATAGCATGTAATAACATGGTAGCATGATCTATATTTTTTCCCTTTGGTCTCTTTTGTGACCACAGAAAGAAGCTGCAAGTAAAAGGTTGTAGTATATTAACTAAGTTGGTTTTAGCCCCCTCCCCTCCCCCAATGAGCTTGATGCACAACCCAGTATACATGTCTGTATTATGGCTGTGAATTAGAAAAAAAATGACATCCACAAAAATTAGGCATCCACAATCAAATTTCTTGTTATATAATGATTACATTATGTGGCATCCTATTGGACTGGCCCTGTAGGACACATAGGTCAAGATCTTGCATAGAACAGCCCTATACTTCCCTGTGTTGAATTATGCTACTGCTGGCCCTTCACCACCTGCTGCAGTTATTATTGAGTCATTATATCCACCTCCTCCATGGCAATTCTGTGGCTAGGGGCATCCTATTGGACTGGCCATGTAGGACACATAGGTCAAGATCTTGCATAGAACAGCCCTATACTTCCCTGTGTTGAATTATGCTACTGATGGCCCTTCACCACCTGCTGCAGTTACCATTGAGCCATTATATTCCCCTTCCTCCATGGCAATTCTGTGGCTAATGGAGACTAGAGTGCAAATGAAGCAGAGCAGCAGCAACTTCCAAAGGTCTTAGTGGAGGAAACAATAATTTCCCATCTAGTTATGAGGATCTAACCTCACCACAACTCAAGCCCTCTTATGAGCCATAGTGAGAAAGGCAGCTCAATTATAAATCAGGGAGGATGCTTGCTCATGATGGAGGGTAGTAGGAAATGCTAATCCTTGTAGTGAACCCCATCCCCTCCAAAAAGCACATGCAAGCATGTATACCTGAAACCTCAACAAGATGGCAAAGTGAACAATAGTTCTCACATAAAGCTCACGAGGGGGATGTTACCAGCTACAGTCACACCAGCTTATGTCATCTTTATGCTGGTAGATATTCATCCGTGGTACGGGAAGATTGGTTAAGATTCTTCAGATAAGCTCCAATTTCTGCTTTCCAATGTTGTTTAGGTATTTGTTTTGGCTTCTGCCATGGCACAGAGACTGACAGAGCTAAAAAAAAAGATTGTTGTCCCCACAACGCATGCAATGGCAACTGGCTTTGCCCTCCAACCCCCTGAACAAAAGAGACGAGACACAAAGTATTGGGTTCAAATTGAGCAACTTTTATTTAAAGTTACCTATTTAATTTTCCTTAAGTCTAACTCAGAAGGTGTCAGGAATCAAGGTGTATTCTAGCCGGGTATCATGCCCCCTCGGCTAACGATATCGATTGGGCGAAACACCTGGATTCCCTGATTATCCAACCAGGGCAACCCCTTTTAGGGAAATGAATGAGAGGTCTGTACTGAGATCTTGAGATCAGCTCTTTTCATTCCAGGGCCATTACACTTTGTTAACCCCTCAACTTGAGCTTTGAGGTGAATGTTAACTTAATGGCCCTCACCCCTGAAGGAGGTGCCTTAGGTGCACACCGACAATGGGCTTTCCCTAGCTATTTTCCGCCACCGATGGGGACAGGTGTCCACCTAGTCCCCATCCCCACCGAGAGTCCTAACACCCCTATCCTGTTAGACGAACGGAACGTTGCCCAATTCCGATATTACGATCCAACCGTTCCGCAACAAAGCATAGTCACGAGCCCTGGATACAGGAGGTAGCGTGCTACCCCGTACTGTTGAGCGCATGGCCCCTTCCTTGTTCCCCCTTTACGAGGACTCTCATCTCCACACGCCGTACCACCAACGAGATGGCATATTGGCGGACCAGACGACGTGTATGCAGGGCCATGCCAGCCACACAGTATGAGTTTGCTCGGGCCTGTAAGACGCTTGGCCCGTCCGCAAGCCAAAGCCGTTCCCCCTAGCTGTGGACAGAACTCTGCCAGTATCGGCTTAGAGCCTCAAACCAACAGGGGTAAGGACCGTGAATGCAAGATTGCTGTAGACCACGCCTACCACTCCATTCCAAAAGGTAATGGAGACCAGGCCCAAACGTTGGCCATAATGAAATGTAGGACCCTCGACGGCTGGTCTACTACCATCAGACAGGCCCAATTCACCCACATGGCCCTTTTTAAGCCATCCTCACACTTTCCCTTCAACTGGGCTGTGGGTCGATGGCCGACTCACAGATTGTGACCTCGGGCACTGCCTGCCAATTCCTGAAACTGTGTAGCCTGTGATATGACCTTAACTCTAACGTTTGGATCAAATATCACCCAGTTTGCTACAAATCCTGGAGGTACCCGTTGACCATACGCCATGAAGGAACTCCTCCGACGCCACTTACATTCCCATTCCCACCGGCAATGGAAGCAAGGGCCATAAAAAATCCTGCTTCCCCCTTGGATCCCACAAAGGGGTTGGAAGTCAGGCAATGGCAATAAGGACTCCTTGATAAGGACTGACAACAGCCTTGAGCCCATGGGACTTCCTGCCATGTCCACTTCTGTGGCCTAAGATTACTGACAAACAGCTAAGAGGGTGAAGCACTAATTGCCATCTGGCTACCTGAGTGTCAGCCACATGGGAACTGTTTTTTAAACTCCCCCAATGCTAGGAAATGAGCCTTTATGAGGCTGAGGGCATCCATTGTAGTGTATAACTTAATGACTAATTGACATTTTAACTCTTAAACATATGTCCACTTCTGAACTACATAACTTTTTTTATTTTACCCACTCTCCGGCCATTTATAAGGCAGTGAATCATCTTATAAGAGGCTCTAACTCTCAGCCCTTTTAAGGCTGAGAAGTTGGAGTTTGACAACTAATCTTAAACTTAAAGAACACACTGCTTACTCTCCCGCTGTTTTAAGTCTGAAAGGGTGTACCTCAAACAACTAGCCTTCAAGCCGTTTGCTTTACATCTTAAAAACACACTTCCAAACTCCCCGCCAAGAGGATGTTTTAAGGCTAAGAGGAATACCTCAAATAACCAATCTCCTTATATTTTGATGAAAGTCGAGCACTAATTGCCATCTGTTTTAATATAATATGCTTTAGAAGGCAACCTCTCAAACTCCTCAGCCTTATACAAGGCTGAGAGGTGTACTCAACAACTAACATCTTATGCTTTAAACAAAACTCGCTTTTCAAACTCCCAAACCCCTTATAAGGCTGAGAGGGTGTAAACTCAAAGCATTAACCTTACTATGTTTTAAATAAAAACACTTTTAAAACTCCCTAGCCATATATAAAGCTGAGAGGCGTGACTTTGATAATTAATCTTCCTCTGTTCCAAAGAAAAGGCGTTTTCAACTCTACCGCCATTAATAGGGCAGAGAGGGTGTAACATAAATGACTAATCCTCTTCTGTATAAAAGAAATACCGTTTTACAGACTCCCACTAAGAGAGTGTGTCCATAGGCCCGAAATTACAGTCTGTTTAAGGAAGAGGTTATACGTTTTTACTCTTTGGCCGTGAAAGGAGGGCTAAAGAACGTGTCTCTCCATTGAAGACAACCGAGTATCTCCCACTCATCTTGAAATAACTACTCGTTTGCAATTAATAACCAATTGCCACTGTTGCCAACTTAGGTCAAAAGTAAGCTATAACAAGGGTCGGGAGCTCCCCCCTTCACGCTGAAAATTGACCCCGTTAAAATGATAAACTCAAAATTGATAACTCAACTGCTAATGTTGCCAAATATAGGTCAACAGTGAGCAATACCAAGGGTCGGGGGCTCATTCAAGTTAAATTTCTTACATCCAGTTGAAATTCAAAATGATCCGTGAAAAAACCCATACATAGCTTGGAATTAATACCCCAATTACTAAAGCTGACAGCCAGTACAGGTCGACAGTGAGCCATACCCAGGGTTGGCGCTCACTCAAATTAACTGGTGAAAGGACATTTATTTTGCTGAAATTAGCAACTTAACTGCTTTATGCTAACCAACGTGTGAATGAAAAGCTACACCAAGGGTTGGAGGCTCACTCAGGTTGAAATTTAGAATGACCCCGATGAAAATTAAATACACTGCTTAGAATTAGTGACATTATGTTAAATGTTGCAAGCCACAGGCCAACAGCAGGTATAGGAATTAGTATGACTCAGTAAAATGATAAATGCACTGCTTCGCAATTGTTAACCTAATTGCTAACATTGTCACCATAGGTCAATCGTAGGCTATACCAAGGGTTGTGAGCTCGCTCCTCAGGTTTGAAAATTAAAATGACCCAGGCAAAATGACAACTGCGTCGCCTAGAATTAGCAAGATGATGCTAATGTTGTCAAAACCAGGTCAACAGTAATTTATACCAATGGTCGGGAGCTCACCCCTCACGCTAAAATTAAAAAGCCCAGGTGAAATGGAAATGTATAGTTCAAAATTGGTAACTGCCATTGCCAATGCAGTCAACCATAGGTCCATACTTTCTAAAATGGAGGCCAATCCCCAGGAAGAAAAAGGGGTGGACACCAACTAAAAAGATACATTTGCAGAGCTTTAGGTGGCAAATTCTGCACCAGGCTGCAACCTTGCTAATAATTAACAGGCAAGGTGCCAGTGTGTCTGGAACAGTCCCAGTAAAGATGCAAAAGGAAAATGCTGCCTTTTAAAAAACCAAACTATGGGGCTATGCATATAAAACGTCTGGAGGACGGAACAAGTAGGCTATATCAGGGTTCGGGCGTTCACCCCTCAAGTTGAAATGTAAACATGACCCCGGTGAAATAATAAATAAATTCCTTAAAATTAGTAAAACGATGCTAATGTTGTCAAACCTAGGTCACTACATACAAACAGCTGCATGATAAATAAACATTGAAAATAACAGTAGCATCAATGGTGAAACACATGCGATGAGAGAGGTCCGACTGCTATCTCCCACTCATTCAGGGACCGCAAAAAAGGGTGGGCGCGGAAAGTCACCCCAACAGGCCCAAGACAGAATAATCCAAGGCCAACCCACCCCCGGGGGAAGAAGGCAGGCAACCCTCGTGATCAGAGAGTGTCCCGCATCGTACCCTACCCGCAGGTAAGGGACGCCCGGTGGCCACACACACCCGGAAGCAACGAAAAACACACAAGAATCGTCAATATGGATGGTATAAATGATATAACCACACAGTCCTCGGAGATCCTCTAATGGTGTCCCCTGTTCTGGCAGCCGTGTCAGATGAATGGCGATGGGAGACACACCCTGAGCGGGCGAACTCCTCTCATAGAGGCCAGGACACACACTCTAACACAGACACACACTCTAACATGTCCAAGGATGACATTTTGATACTGCAGGAATTAGGGAGCCGTCCCGACCTGGTGTGGAAACAGGCGGATAAGGGTGGGGCCATTGTGTGCCTCAACACCAGGGATTATGTGACAGAGGTCCACAGGCAGCTCAGCGACCCTAAATTTTATCAACCTTTACCCCAGGACCCTACATCTCGTTTTGCGAGGACTATTACCAATATGATTTACCATCATGTGACAATGGGGCACCTTGAACCTAGGACTGGGGAGTTTTTAATACAAAAACATCCTCGAGTCCCTCTTTTTTATGTCCTCCCCAAGATACATAAGCCAGAGAGACCCCCCCGGGGCAGACCCATTGTTTCTGGCTCCGGAGGTTTACTTGAACCCCTGGCCCGTTACCTTGATTCTTTTCTTCAACCCTTCGTCGTGGCCACCCCTCATTATTTAAGAGACACTACGGACTTTATTTCCAAAGTGGAGAATCTACACATCCAACCCGGTGATGTTTTGGCCACGGCCGATGTATCATCGCTTTATACCAACATCCCCCTCGAGGAGGCCAGACACATTATACATGACACATTCGACTCCAGACCCAGTCCCAAACGACCACCTTCACACGTGTTGCTCGAGATGCTCGACTGCGTGTTTGACTATATTTTTTTGCCTTTGAAGATATGTTTTACATCCAGACCAGCGGTGTTGCCATGGGCTCCGCTGTAGCTCCCTCAGTGGCTAACCTTTTTATGGCACAACTAGAGAGATTACAATTATCCCCAGGCACCTCCAATCCCATGGTAGGGCAGATCAAACAGTACTGGAGGTATATTGATGATGTTTTTATGATCCTGAGGGGAGACACGGATTTGCCTTTGTTTGCCAGTTGGCTCAACAGCTGGCACACATCTATAAAATTTTCTTTCGAGCCCAGTACCAGTTGTGTCCATTTTTTGGATGTCAATGTTTTCGTCCACAATAACATGATTAAGGTTAGTACCTTCAAGAAATCCACTGACAGGAACTCTCTCCTACACTTCCAGAGCCACCACACACATTCATTACGAAACAACTTACCGTATTCCCAATTGTTACGCATTAAGCGCAATTCCTCCCATCAACAGGACTATGAATCTGCAGCCAATAGACTGGTGGCTGATCTGTCCGAGAGAGGTTATCCTGCCAGTACACTTTCTCAAGCCCTCAGCAAGGTGAGTCGAGTTCCCAGGGGAACTTTACTTTGGCCTAAAACTAAATCCACCAATGACAGTAGGGTGGTATGGCCCTTAACATACACTCCCCATTCACATCTCATAAACAGTATAGTTAAGCGACATTGGTCCATTGTGGCGGGCATCCCAGGGTTGGAGAGCCCTCCTATGGTGGCCTACAAAAAGACCAGATCCATCAGGGACATCCTGGTTCATTCTAACCACCACAGCAAACCACATCCCACTAGCGCTTTCAAACCAGGGACCAAAATTTGTGGATCTTGTAGTATCTGTAAGCAAGTCAGCACTTCACTTGCGATTGAGAATAGATTTAAAGCGAAAAAATTTGTTATTCGTGACTTTTTTACATGCGCTTCCACCAATTTAATTTACGCCCTGGTCTTCCCGTGTGGACATGTTTATGTGGGCCAGACTGGCCGACAACTCCGGACCAGGGTCATTGAACATAGGTCAAAGATCAGGAATGGAGCCTCCGACTCCATTCTCTATAAACACTTCGCGGATCTAAAACACGCGTGCGACTCCTTTGTGTGTATGGGCCTAGAGAAGGTACACACGCGGGAACATGGGGATATGCATTCTGCCCTCATAAGGGCAGAATCCAGGTGGATAATCCTCCTCTCCAGCGAGGCACCTGCTGGCCTCAATGAGGCTTTGAACATTCAAACATTGATTACTTAAGGTGAAATAGTACATACCTTCTCCACCAGAGGGGGTGCGTTGTTCCTTTAACTGCCTGCATTGCCTGGTTTGCTTAGAGTATTTAAGCCCTTGGGGTTGTTGTAAACCTACCTTTGGGTCGATCACGCTCGGGTGGAATCCATCCACTATTATTGATGTTAATAGTTCACTTATTTCTGGTGAGTATCTATTTGGCGATGTAAACCAAGTAGTTCATTTGATGATGCCTGTATACTGTTCCTTACCTGATTCTGTTGCTGTGACTTAGCATATTTGTATTTACTTACAGATTACATATTGTTTGTACCACCAATGCCATGAGTATATATGTACCATCATGAACGCCCTGACGAAGCTAGGATGTGAATAGCGAAACGGGATATAGGGTCCTTCTCTATACCAGAATATCACGCGTTGGCGTGGGTGCCACGGCGGAGGGTGCAGCCAGCCCCCCTGCCGGGTCTACGTATGAGCATCGACTGGCCTTGTTGTATTGGTGTTGAGGCAGTCTATCCAATTCTGCCAGAGGCACACGACTTCCCTGTGGCCTCAATAAATTCCAAGTGATATTTTACATATTTCGCATCGTGGTGTCCTTTCTTCAACACGCATTGGACGACTGCATCTGCCCACGGCCACTCGGGACCACCCAGGGGGCGCGGACGGCCATCCCTCCCTGGTTCCCTGGATGGGGGCTTCCCTCCGGGACTGGAATACTACCCCCCGGCCATTTGGCCTCCAACTTATTATTTGCATTTTCTACATTGACCCATAAGGGAACTTTATTATCATTTTCATCGTTATCCTTGTTATCTTCACGCCTGGTGTGTAGCCCTTTAAACGGGGCTGGCTTGCTGCTGCTTGGACGACTTTACACACCACTTCCGCATACGTCAGCATGCTATTACGGAGCCCCGCCCCGCCCCTCCTTGCAGCCATGCGGAACGCCGGCGTCATCACCGGGCGCTTTGTTGATCATCGACGTCATCTGCAGAGAGCCGCGTGGAGAACGTATCTTCACCCACGCTACTAGAGCCCTGCCCTGAGGACACGCCCAGGAGTGTATTCAGCATCATAGCTTGGGCTTGGCTCCTGGCCTCTATGAGAGGAGTTCGCCCGCTCAGGGTGTGTCTCCCATCGCCATTCATCTGACACGGCTGCCAGAACAGGGGACACCATTAGAGGATCTCCGAGGACTGTGTGGTTATATCATTTATACCATCCATATTGACAATTCTTGTGTGTTTTTCGTTGCTTCCGGGTGTGTGTGGCCACCGGGCGTCCCTTACCTGCGGGTAGGGTTCGATGCGGGACACTCTCTGATCACGAGGGTTGCCTGCCTTCTTCCCCCGGGGGTGGGTTGGCCTTGGATTATTCTGTCTTGGGCCTGTTGGGGTGACTTTCCGCACCCACCCTTTTTTTGCGGTCCCTGAATGAGTGGGGGATAGCAGTCGGACCTCTCTCATCGCATGTGTTTCACCATTGATGCTACTGTTATTTTCAATGTTTATTTATCGTGCAGCTGTTTGTATGTAGTGCGCTTTGAACAGGTACCCTTGTGCTTAGTGTGTCAAACCTAGGTCAACAGTATTCTATGCCAAGGGTCCGGAGCTCACTCCTCAAGCTAAAATTAAATTGGCCCCGGTGAAGTGAAAATGTACAGCTCAAAATTAGTAGTTCCATTGCCAATGTCGGGCATAGGTCAACAGTAAGCTATCCTAAGGGTCGAGATCTCGCTCCTCAGGTCTAAAATTAAAATGACCCAGATGAAATAATAAATGCATTATTTGAAGTTACAAACTCCATTGCTAGTGTTGTCAGCAAAAGGTCAACAGTAGGCTACGCCAAGGGTTGGGAGCTCACTCCTGGTTGAAAATTTAAACTAACCCAAGTGAACTGATACATAACTTGCTTAAATTAGTACTCAGTGCCAATGCTGTCCGACCTGGGTCAACAGTAGGCTACACTAAAATTCAGGAGCTCACTCCTCCAGTTAAAATTTAAAATAACCCAGGTGAAATGATAATTGCAGTGTTTAAAATTAACAGCTCAATTGCCAATGTTGCAAGCAAGGGTCAACAGTAAGCTATCTCAAGGATCGAAAGCCCTTTTCTAGCTGAAATTAAAACGACCCAGGCAAAAGGATAAATAACAATGACTGTATGCTAGTATAATGCATTGGCACAGCTGCTGGCCCTGGGGCCAACCTGTGCTCCCAAATTTTATTTTTTTTAATGCCAATTCATTTTGTTTATCCCATCCACCTTAACTATTGTCCAGCTTAATGACCCCTTCTGCCGTCCATATTTTAAACAAAATGGCGGCCGGGAGCCAGCCCGGGCCTTCCGAAATGATGGCTGCCCGCCTCGACAAGCAGGCGCCATGCAACCTAAAATGGCGGCCATGCATAATTTTTAGGCCACGCTTAATGAGGACCCACTAGACGGCCCCACATTGGAATAAACCGAAAAGGGGGGGTGGGGGGAGTAAAGGTGGAAGGCCAAGCCATCTGGCAACCCACTCCCCCCCTCCCACAAGGAGGCCCTCCCCGCCAACAAGCCATAAAGTGAGGCAAAGGGCCCTGTGCCGCTGCAGAGCAACACTAATAGGCCAGGGGCAATCCACGGCCCTTATCCGGAGGGCGGCAGCGGAGAAACAAAGGGGGAAGCGGGAAAGTGTTCCCAGCCGAACGGCGACAGCGCCGGGCGGGAAAGCGGGCCACCCAGCTCCACCCCGCAGACGAGTAATGCCCGGCAGTGGAGTGAAAACGGGCCCAGGTACCCAATGTGTAAAAGGGGGCAACGGAACCCCTTCCCTGACCCAGCCCACGTGGCCCGCCGATGGGGAGGCAAATAGAAGCCTCGGCTCCCCAAACCCACGGCAAATCAAGGCGCTACCCCCTAAGGGGACCTCCGGCGGCGCCGCTGCCAAACTAGGCCCAAGACCGCAATGCCCGGGCCCAGAACAACAGAGGGGGGGCAGAAACAGTCCTGGGCCCGCCTACCCCCTGTGGCGCTGCCAGCCAAAAACCCCGTGGCGGCGCCGCTAAAGCGGGCCCGAAAGGCCGCCAAGCCAGGCGAAGCAGCCGGGGCGAGGGAAGTGCGAACCCATCCCCGGCTCACCCCTGCGACCCGCCGGCTGATGGGCAGGCACGGCAACCCGCCGGGGGGGGGGGGAAGGGACAAGGCCCCACTCCCCCACGGAGCTCACCTGGAGGAGGAGACCTGCAACCGTCTCCTCCGAGTGCAGAGCTCCAACTGAGCTCTTCAGGGGGCTGGCCTTCCTAAAGGGAGGCCACGCCCCCTGCCTCCCAGAGGTTCTAAGAACCTCCTCTTTCTCCGTGGGAGGGGGCAAACTCCTCTCCCTCTTTAGCCTTTGGCTAAGAGGGAAATACACTTTTCACTGAAGAAGAATTGAACAATATTTTAAAGAAATTCATTCCTGTACGTTGAATCAAGAATCCTCCCTTTCAGATGAATGAGGGCCCTTCTACTCAGCACTTAAAATGTGGAAGTATGCACCCACTTTTAAAAAAAGTCCACAACAGCTGATCAGTTGATTGAGCTGTGAAGCAGACACAAAGCAGCTTTAAAAGAAGCACAGGTGGGAGGCAATTAGAACTCTCTGAAACTCTTCATTTTAAACTTTATAATATTAAATAAACAGAGCTTGAATAAAGAATTGGGAGAAAAGACACATTTGGTAGAAGTTTTTTTAATAGAAAAAACAAATTTATATTGGATGTCCCTTGCCCACCCTCCATCTTGTTCCAATACACAAGAAGCCTGTGAGGACAGCAGGGGACCCAATGCTGAGACTAACTGGTTTGAGTGGGGACCTGCAGTCAGGTACTGGGATTTTTAAACCCCCATTTAAAACCTGTATTTTTGTGCAGTCTGGAAGCACTCTGACTTTCTGACTTTGTGCAGTCTGGAAGCACCCTGATCCTTGCCTAGGATCCTGAATAACTTTTTGCTTAGAAATGGAAAGGAATCTACCATGAGAAACTGTAGAGAAATTGTAGTCTCTGCCAAGGAGCTCATTCCTTACAAGTTGATTTAATAGAATCAAGGAAAGCTACTAAAAGCTAATAAATCTTAAAAATTAGGAGAGGGACATCTATTAGCTATAACCTGGCAATTAGCAAAGCCAAAACAAAAGAAAGTTCATAGGCTGAAAAGTACACTGAAAGTAAAAATCTGAAGCTTTCCCCCTTTGTTGGCCTAGCAACCTATTGAATGATGGGGGTGTATTGAAGTGCTACTTGTATTCAACTGCATTAGACAATTAATAAGGGAATACTAGAATCCCCAAAAAGCCCCCTGGTGGTGCAGTGGGTTCAACCACTGAGCTGTTGAACTTTCTGACCAAAAGGTTGGCGATTCGAATCTGGGGAGCAAGGTGAGCGTTCACTGTTAGCCCCAGCTCCTGCCTACCTAGCAGTTTGAAAACCTGAAATTTGTGTGTAGATCAATAGGTACGGTTCCGGCAGGAAGGTAATGGCACTCTATGCAGTCATGCCAGCCACATGAACTTGAGATGTCTATGGACAATGCCGGCTCTTTGGCTTAGAAATGGAGATGAGTACCACCCCCCAGAGTCAGCCATGACTAGAATGAATGTCAAGGGGAAACCTTTACTTATTACTAGAATCCCCAAAAGAACTCAGAAGGACTGAGAAGAATTTTACATTATGAAGGCATTGTGAGCTTATGTAACAACCAGTTGATCCTGCACAAATCCTACCCATGAACTGAAATTCATGAGGCAAGAACTGTCAATAGAATTTAAAAAGATTAATATCTTGTTGAACAAATAGATTGATAAGCTAACACCAAAAAACACACACACACAAATTTGTAAAACTAGGGACTAAAAAAAAGACAGAAATGTTAAGAAAATCACAGCACAACAAGGAGGAAATCCTGGAAGCAATTATATATATAATTTATATATAAAGTTGATTTGGGTTGGTTTTTAAAAAAATGACACATGTATCCTACAAACCAGATGCTAGTCACAGACTTACTGTATGTTAGTAACAACTACCAAAAAAGGCTTTTTAGAATTGCATATATGTCACTAATCACATCAAGTTTTATCAAAAGTGACTCATCTCAAGAAAATCAAGTGATAACAGTTTAATTAGTAGAGCAAGTCTGACACAGAATTTTTCCACTACATTAAACATGACAACATGGTGCAAAAAAACTTTTCCAAGAATATTACCTGATTCCAAAGCAGGAGATGGTGGCTTGATTTGTCAATGGACAAAAGCAACTAGGTAGTAGGAATTATTTTGACACCAAAATCACTAGAGCCCTTCCTTAAGAAACCAGAAGATGTTTAATTCTTGGGAGTAGAGCAATGACCAATCTTGATAAAATAATGAAGAGTAGAGACATCAGATCCACATAGTTAAAGCAATGGTATTCCCCTATGGATGGGAAAGCTGAACCATAAGGAAGGCTGAGCAAAGGAAGATAGATGTTTTTGAACTGTGATGTTGGAGGAAAATTCTGAGAGTGCCTTGGACTGCAAGAAGATCAAACCAGTCCATCCTCCAGAAAATAAAGCCTGATTGCTCACTGGAGGGAAGGATATTAGAGGCAAATTATTACTAAGGATATTATAGGTAAATTATTGTGATTATTATTATTATTATTGAGCTCCATTGGCTGCCGTTTATTTTCCAGTCCCAATTCAAGGTACAGGTCATCACCTATAAAGCCCTAAACAGTTTGGGACCCACCTACCTTCGTCACCGTATTTCCCTCCATGTAACTGCCTGACCCCTTCGATCTTCGGGGGAGGCTCTCCGTTCACCCCTGGCGTTATCCAAGGCCCGTTTCATGGAAACAATGGAGAGAGCTATCTATTCAGGCCCCCCCCCAGCCCCCTCCATTGTGGAATATACTACCTGGCAAGATTAGGCGAGCCCTCATTTTAGAAAAATTTAAGAAGAATCTCAAAACCTGGTTCTTCCATTGCGCCTTTGGTGATTAACTATACAACCTGATATTGCTGTGACCCTTTAACATTTGTTTTCAGAGTACACCTTTGCCTCTCCAGTATGAAGACTCCTCTCGACCCCAGTCCTGAAGAGCTTCTCCCTCACAAATAAATCTGCTCCACTCCTATCTCACCTCGTGTTTCTAGCTATAGTGTTTTACCTTGTACATGTGGCCCGCTCACTGTTACTGTGTTAAATATGATTTTATTTTCATTTTACATTGTTTGTTGTATTCTTATGGCTTATGTAACTTATTATGTTTTTGTTTGCATTTTGATTTCATTTACTGTATTGTGCTATTGGGCTTGGCCTCATTTAAGCCGCCCCGAGTCCCATTGGAAAGATGGTGGCAGGGTAAATATAAAGTTTATTATTATTATTATTATTATTATTATTATTAAAGATGAAGTACTTTGGCCACATAATGAAAAGATAGGAAAGATTGGAGAAGATAATGATGCTGGGGGAAATGGAAGGAAAATGGAAGAGGGGCCGATGAAGGGCAAGATGGATGGATAGTATCCTTGAAGTGACTGGCTTGACTTTGAAGGAAATGGGGTGGCCACAGCTGACAGGGAGCTCTAGAGTGGGCTGGCCCATGAGGCCATAAAGAGCTGGAAGGACTGAACGAATAAACTACAACAAACCTTCCTTAAGAACTTTGTTAATGACTTAACAGGGATACAGGGAGTTCTTACCTTTAGCCGTATGCTAGTTTTTTGTTGTTGTTTTTTTGTGATGGGAAAAATAAATGTGATCTGCTTAGTCTTTACCATGACAATGACTAAACAAGAGAGGCAGCTTAGGTTTGAATCACTGATGTTCTATAGAAGCATTTTCTTAGCATATTTGTTGTAGTGAATTTTTGAATTAAAAAAGCTTCCAAAATATGAGAAATCAATCACCCTATAATTTTAGGATTTTGCAGAATGGGAGGAAAAACCCTTGAAAAAATTTCATATGGAATATGTCCCCCCTTCAAAAGTACAGTTATGTGAACAGGAAACAATAATCTATTTATTTAAAAGCTCTGTTGATTGGCTATGAAAAAACAGCATTACATCAGCAGCATCATAGAACAACTCTGCATACATATTCGTCAGGAATATTTGTAATGAAGACCTTTTACCTATACATCTTTTTGATTTGTAGTAGGCAGAGAGCAAACTAATGTGTGTCTTATTTGTTCTTTCAAGCTCCTTTGCTCATAAATCTGTGTTTATGTTTTCCTAATTGCCTTGACAGATTGAAAAAACAGCTTTTGCCTCTCTTGTGATTTCTTTTCGAAATGGAAACCCCATGGGTCATCCTGTCTCACCCTCTTTTTATCAAACAAAATGTAGAAGCACAGCACTATCAGTATTAACAGGGTACCTTCATTTTCCTCTTAAAATTTTGAAAAACACAAGGCAGTGAATTACACATTTAAAGGTTTAATGATCACCTGATAAAAGGTTAATGCAAATGTCACTTCCAAATGCTGCGGAACACATACTACAATGTTGGCTGATGTTGAGAGCATACTGTTTATCAGAAGTAGAGGGTGGTGTGGGTGAGTTGATTTCAGTGAGGATGAGCCCAAATCTCTCTCCTCTGATTAAGTTTATTTTTTTGTACAATGTAATGCTATTTTTAAATTTGCTACAAAGAAATCAGAATGCAGTAATCTGTTACACAGAACCCCATGGTGCCATGAAAGGCCTACAGGCAAAAGTGAAGATAAGAAGAGAAAGCAGATCCTATGCTAGATCAGTCCAAGAGCTCATTTTTATCCTTCTCATCTGGGAGGAAAGAAGGATCAGTGGGGTGAATCTGTAACACACACATATACACACCCCATACAGCTCCCTTCCATGATGTTTCTTCATCACATAGGCCAAGAGTCACCCTAGTGGGGAGGCCCGTGCTAGCTCCAATGGAACAACATGGGAAGCCTCTCATCTTTGGGGGGGGGGGGGAGTAATTACTGGGTGGGCATCCAGTAATGCTTTCAACCCATTTGGGGTGGGGCCTCTGCCAGAGCTCATGCAAAACCATGTGATGTCCAGCGTGGGGTTCCATCCTCTAGATGAGATGAAAGCATCCTGGGATACTTAATTCTCACCATCCGATGAGGTCCCTACTTTGGCTGCTTATTGTGGGGTGTGTCAAGAGCTGAAATGATTTAGGCTGGCCCCAGTGGCCCTAGAGGCAGCCACACACTCTGTCCCCAACCCACACCCAGGTGAAGTCTACACAGTCCTGCTGGGCCAGGATCACTTCAGCTCTTCAGGACCATGAACTTACTATGTCTGTCACTGCCTCTCCTGCCAGATAGCCACGGATATCTGTGAGAGCTCCTGGCCTTCACAGGCATTCCATGCTGTTATCAACAGAGGGACACATGCAACTCTGATGATGTCAGCATAGGATGCCTGTAAAGGTCAGGAGCTCTTACAAAGAGAGAAGTGGGGGGGCAATGGTAATGTAGGACCAGGGGTTCTCCAATGTTATTGACACATTCCGGAATATTCCCTGATTTCACTTAATGTGGTGCTAAACTAGATTAATCTTGTTTACTTGGACATCATGAAGATAGCCGGGAGTGATTACATGGTCAGTGTGTGCTATTCAACCCATGTAGATAAGCCCATAATCATTTTGGAGAATGTGTGACCCTCTATGGACATAACATTCAGAGAATGCCTACAAAATGTTGACATAATCCATTGAATATCTAGAGAAATGTTTTAAATAAATCACAAATGTGCCCTATTTTAAATACATTGATTTATAGACTTTTGATACAGTATAGTGCATTGCATTGAGATTGATGTTGCCAAACTGTATGATGACAACTGCATTTAATGGCAGATAAAGCAAATGATTAATTCCAGGGAGAAGAATTGCACTTGGTAGAGATTTTAGGCAAATGCCAGAGAGTAGTGGCAGTGAAACTGAAAAAAAATCTTTCGCACTATCCTTTACTTATGTCTAATACTTACTGTGAATAAGTTTTCATTTTAAAGATAGAGCTGTGGACTAAAGACAGAAACAGTCTTCAGTGACAGTTCTGTGAACACCAAGCTCAGATGAAACTGAACATTAATATGGCCTCTGCAGAGTTTCTAGACTTCTTTAAAAAGAACCCATTGTGCTTTAAAAAAACATCAGAAAGCTAACTCAAGTATAAATTTTAAAAGCAGGAAGCTGAGAACAAGTAACTCAGATTTAAAGTAAAACATCACATTGTATTTCAAGTATTTTAGTATGAAGATGTCATGCTGGTTATCTAGCTGCATAGAGGGATGATACAACATGCTTCAGAGGGCAATGGAAATGTCCTCCATAAATGAATGCCTTCAGATACTCTTGATGGAATTTGCTGTATGTTGTATACATATTTACATGAACTCACTGTGTGTGTGTATGTTTATGGTATGTACTCTTTATTCAAACTCAGTTTAAATTTTTGATTATTTTTATAAAAGAACTAGAAGATGATAGACTGAACAAAACTTCTTGTTTTGAAATACTTGTAGCCATTAATGATAATATAATAATAACTTTATTTTTATATTATCATCATCATAATCAATTTATTATTTGATGAGTTGCTCTCCACCGGAGTGCTCTGAGCGACTTACACATCAATAAAACAGCAAACATATCAACTATAAATCACAAATTAAAAGCTTCAATGAAGAGCCAAGTTTTGAGGGCTTGAGAAAATGACCACAGATCAGGTATAGCTGTAATATATGGAGGTAAGGAATTCCACAGGGTTGGGACAAGAACCGAAAAGGCCCTGTGCCTCGTGGAGTCCAGGTGTGCCTCCCTGGGACCGGGAACAAACAAGAGGTTTTCTTGAGCTGATCTTGGTGGTCTCTGATGGTAAACATATGAGAGACGATCTCTGAGGTATTTAGGGCCTTGACCATGAAGGGACTCGGGGTGGCTTACATAGGGCTAAGCCCAACAGAACAGTTGAAACATATCACATTAAAACACATATTAACAAAATAATAAAAGCAATATGATGAAATAAAACAACCATCGATCAGTATATAAAATGAAAATAAGAACCAACAACCAAAAATTCAGTGTCTCGTCATGGGTGGGCAGATGGGTGTCACAACATTAGAGGACAGAATTAAAGAGTAAAGTGCAAATATCATAAGGCAGCATTGAGGACAAGAATGATTTATTATTAAGAATATAACAATCATAAAGTGCTTGAGGACAAGATTTTTAGGTCCTAACTGGGGCCAGTTGTCCAGGGAATTGCCTAGTTGAACATCCATGTCTTTAAGTCCTTGCGGAAGGTTTACATGGAGGGTGCTAGCCTGATCTCCCTGGGGAGGGCCTTCCAGAGCTGGGGGGGGGGGTGACACAACTGAAAATGGCCTCTCTCTCGTCCCCACCAGCCATGCCTGAGATGGAGGTGGGAGCAAGAGAAGAGCCTCCCCAGAAGATCATAAAGAACATGTGGCTTCATAGGGGAAGATAGGCAGGTCCCGAACTGTTCAGAGCTTTATAGGTAATAACCTGCTCCTTCAATTGGGACTGGAAACTTATTGGCAGCCAATTAAGATGATTTACACACACACACACAATTAATATTTTAATTAATTAACAAATATTTAATATTTTTAAAGCTATGCATGTTATCAGCCATTACCACAACTTGTGTAGTAAATGCCATAGTTTTATTACATAGTGAGTAGAGAAGTACTTATTTTCCATGTATTCACACTACTAATATTCAGTTTCACTAGATGATCCCAGGTTTTAATATACTGAGAAATACAATATTTCTTTTTTGACTTCTTGTATCTTCTTTCCTTATAACTATCTGTAACAGAGCAAACAAACAAAGCCAGCAACTCCTGAAGTAAAGTAGAGCTGTGGGAGCCTGCAAAAATTGCTGAGGCATGGATCAATTTGATAAGGGACAGCTGGGAAAACTGGAGGACTGTGTAAAGAGAGTGTGGGGTTGTGGGAAAAGTATTGAAAAGGAAGAACGCTGAGGGCAGTGGGGAGAGAGTGGACAGACTGGAGGAGTTGGAGACAAGTGGAATGATCTCTGGGCCTTTCCCTTTGTAAGCTGCGCTCAGTCCCTTTGGGGAGATGAAGGTGGTGTATAAAAATAAAGTTATTATTATATTATCTATGAGGAAGAAGCAATAAGTTACTCTGCAAGTATCTGCAACCTTGCCAGGTGTTGTTTATGGAGTATCTGCCTGTTATCAACTATCTTCACCTAGTGTTTATATGAAGTGAAATTCCTATTTGGTTAGAGCTGCTGGGAAATAAGTTGCTGCTTCTTTTTCCAAGACCTGGCTCAAAGTTTTAAAGATGCAAGCTGAGTTTTTCCAGGTTCCCCTTCTCAGGGAAGAAGGACAATTTGTGAGGCTCTCCCTTAACTAATTTGGCATGTAGACTAGAGTTGTACCTTCATACTCAGTGTTGAATGATACTGTCAAGTATACACAATCAGTACACAGCTACAGATCTGCCAGTTGGTTCCAATAAGCCTTACATGTTCAGTGAAAGTTACTGGACATACCATCTGAAAAAATCATGCATGTCTTCTTCTTTAGTGATAGGGGCTCTGTGGCCCTGCAGCTATTAATTACTGATCTACAGCTGTCCAGTGTCCACATATTTCACTGCTGGTCATGCTGCTGAAGCTGAAAAGTATCGAACAATATCTGGAATACCATGTGATTCCCATAGACTGAATTATACATCCAGATTGATAACAGGACAGCATCTTCCACAACTCTTAAAGACAGCCGGTTATTCACTGAATGTGGATCTACGTATTGATTGTGTTGCATGGCCCCTGTGTTGAATGGTTCAACCAACTGCAACAAAACTGTGGAATTGTTTCACAATCAGATGCACATCTGAATACACAACCAATTGTGTAATGAAATATGCAATCAAATGAGTCTCATTCCTGGACAATTTAAATAAATAAATACATAAATATCCACATTTCAAGGACTCTGCATGCATAACTCTGTTTCTGTGCCCTTGAAATGATATTCATATCTGTAAGAAAACTCAAGCATGCATAAGACACTAACAGGGAGTTTGGCCTAAATAAATAGGCAAATAAATAAGCAAAGAGAGTGAAAATGTGGCTCTTTGATCAAGCCTTTGGAGAATTTGTGCAATAGACAAATATAGAATTATGTGCAAGGACTATTGGAATAGCCCGGATTACAATTATGGATAGCATGGTTTAACAGTGGTGATATTGGTTTAAATGCTTTTAAATGTTTTGATTAATTTTATAATTCTATTTTAAAATGTTCATTTTAATTGTATATTAATAGCTGCCTATATGTAAAGCCACCTTGAGTCTACTCCAGGGTTGAGAAAGGCAGAGTAGAAATATCATAAATAATAAATAAATAAATAAATCAAGTGAATATGAGACCAAAGAGATATGTGTCCCATATACACCTAGCTAAACATCAAATAAAAAGAAATAAGGATTTTTTCAAGAACTTCAAAGTCACATTCCAGAAACTAAACTATCATCTATGTATTTATTATGTGCTTTATAATATGTTTGGCATTGAATTGCTGCCTGCTTGGAAGCCGTTCTGAGTCCCTCCACAGAGGTCGAGAAGGATGGGTATAAATGTTTTAAATAAATAAATAAATCTATGCTTCCACAGTAAATTGGAACAGCCTTTAAAAAAAAGAGTTATTATTATCCAATGCCAGTTATCAATCGTTATAGGCCAAAGGGATTTAATTATTCTGCTTAGGCACTATATATTTGTGTCCTGGCCCACTGGAGGGTTAGGCTAGCTGTCCTTTTGTATCATGCTGATTTTTTTTTAAAAAGGAGGGATAGTGGCAAAGGTTTTTGCTCTTGAATAGCTCATTTTCTTCCTATGGTGCTGTATATATGTGTTGGTTGAAGAGATAGATAAATATGAAAAAAGAGTAGCTCCTGATATCTGCCGAGTGTTATCATATTCCAGCTGAGAGAGAAAGCTCTGCTTGATTGCTTTTGTTTTGCTTTATTCCGCTCTCCTCTGAGACTTAAACACATTTGGTGATTAATTTACACCACCAGTGTAATTATTGATGAATCGAAATGGAGATGTTTTACTCCAGCAGCTTTTATTCAAAGTTAAGTTCGTAGACTTCCCAGGTGACTGTCAGTTTAATCTCCTGTATACACAAAACTGAAGGGTTGTTTCATTTTCCCCGTCACATTGCACTGTCAGAATCTTTGAAGCAAAAGGCAGGCTGCCATTATGTTTAGCTCAAAGAGGTAGTAATTGGAGTGACCTAGAATTTCTCAGAATTACTTCACCTTCAGAAACGTGCATTTACTTTTGTTGCCCTTTCTGTACAGCTGCCTGTCTAGGCTGACCCAAGGAGGAGAGGTAGCTTGCAGAGATGATTTCCATAGGAATTCCTTGAAAATGCACTGATTCATGAACTATGGTGGAGCTCTGTTGTATTAGATACATTTTTTGTCAGTCATATTGTGCTTTTCATCTAAGGAGCTCAGGATCATAGGAGAATCTTCTCCTTCCTATGTCATTATTGAAGCAAATGTGTGAGGTTTATTGTGAGGGGACAGTGGTTGAGTAGGGATTTAACAAAATCTCTCAGACAGTAGTCCATCCTGGTAACGTGACACCTCATTGCCTCTGCTAAGTAAGTAAGCAATATTCCAGAATTTGTGAAGGACTAAATTGTCCAATATCTTATTCAGTACAAGATCAGCAATGCAAGATGTCGCTGCAGCATCCCTCAAAGATTTTTAAGTATCCTTTTAAGTATCTCGAGTAAAAGAGAGTACACTGGTGACAGCTAGTGTTTCCATGTTAGTGGGATGGTGAGTCCAGTGTGGTTTTGCTGTGAGATTCAAATGAACTATCCAAGATGGTTAACCTATTTTGGAGAAAGAGTTCAATAACTTGGATGGTTCCTTTAAAGTCTGGACTAAAACCCAGAATGAATTTCCCGCCATTCTAGCATTGAATCTACTAGTACCCATTGGAGCTTGCTATCTCTCAATGAATTCTATTATGTTATCAAGCAGGCTCTTGTAGTTATTATATTTTTGTAACATTGCTATGATCTAATAAATGCCTCTATTTGAAGGTGTTTTTCTTCCTGTTACAGTTCAGTTTAAAGAAAAGGGATCATAAAAAGTTACAAGCAAGATATATCCACCATCCATTTGTGGGCTACTGGTAAGCGGATCTGGTCAATTACCTCTCCACTGTATGTCTTTTTTATTTAAACTATAGACTTTTTTACATTTTGTATATGCAAATCAGCTTATGCAAATTGTATGCAGGTCTGCTTCTTCTTTCCTCTTCCTTTTTGGGTTAAGTGTATAATTAGACACCCTTCTATGAGTGTTTGTGCCTTCAATTTTCCTGTTTTCTTATAGAAACCCAATGATTTTCATGTGATTTTCTTGGGTGCATTTACACTGTAGAATTAATGCAGTTTGACACCACTTTCACTGCCATGGCTCAATGCTATGGAATCATAGGATTGTTTGGTGAGGCACCAGCTCTGTTTTTCAGGGAAGGTTGAAGATCTTGCAGAAACTACAATTCCCAGGATTCAACAATATTGAGCATGAATTTTATAGTGTAGATCCACCCCTTAGACATTGAATGCTCAGATCTGGTTTTCTTGGTTCCCTCTTCTGTGTTATTGCTTACAGCACCTGGTAGTCATTGGCAATACCCTATTACCAGCCTCCAATATTTTTATTGACCCAAAACTAGTACCGTATGTCTGTGAAAACAATATGGTAAGCCTAGAACACCACTCTCTGGATTTTAAATTTTGTATAAGCATGCCTTAGTATTTCTGATTTCTATGTATGGTTGTGGAAACTAGACAGCTGGACAGTGAAGACAATTGACAGAAAGAAAATCAACTTATTTTGCATGTAATGTTAGATTAAAGTTTTGCAAATACCACAGTCTGCCAAAAAAGAAAATTAATTGATCCTAGAACAAATCAAATCATAATTCTACTTAGAAGCCAAAATGACAAAATGAGGTTGTTGTACTTTGGAATTATCATTACATGAGATGACTCAGGCATGTGGAAAAAGAGGAAAACCATATTTCAGGTAGAGATCCAGTTAAGGAATCCACAGCCCTGAGTTTGCAAGATCTCAATGAGGGTATTAATATCAGGATGTCTTGGAGGTATCTTAATGTCACCATAATTTGCAGTTTAATTGGATGGCAATTTACAATGTAAGAGTACTGGAATTTTAATTGTTTTTGTTTGTTTATATGAACCTGCAACTAGAATCTAAAGCAATCAGATCGAGAAACAGGTTTATTATCTGAATGGATCCAGGGGTTTTCATACTTTGGTCTTCCAAATGTTTTGGACTTCAGTTTCTAGAAGCCTCAGCTAGTTTCACTAATAGCCAGGAACTCTGGAAACTGAAGTCCAAAGAATTTGTTGGCTCACGGATTGAGAACTATTAGTCTTGTTTAGCTCTCCTGATATTCCATTGCTAACATAGTTCAGGGTCTTTTCACAATTCTAGCATTTGCAAGAGTGCAAAAATATGTTGTACACGTCTTACTCCACCTCTTGAATGAAGAGATGGAAATGAATGACTGAAGACTCATACTCAATTAAATACGAATAGATTGTTCTACTTGACTGGAAACTCATTTTCACCATTGGAACATTCTATTCATGTTCAGTTGAACAACAGTAGAAACTCCTTCAGACTTTTTCAATCGGTGCAGGCCTGTTGGGAGATAGGGGGGGGGGGGTTACATGAGGTACATACAGAGATATTGTGAGCACATCCCAGCTTAGCTACTATAGTTCTTTCCCTTCCTTTCTGAATTCTTCAGATTATATTCAGAGGGGTGTTTTTTAAAAATCCGAATGGAGTTCAAGTTGGCTTGAATTTGGACGTGCTTACATTTTTATGCATATTTAATGAAATAGGATGTTTCTATTATAATCCATAGAACTCCTCTGACAATAATTCTAGAGGACACTTCAGGCAGAATGAAAAATAAGACAACAATAAAAATAAATGATGATCCACTTGTGTAAGATCACATTATCTTGGCAACAAAGATAACGTTCTGTAACTTTTTCTCTGCTCATTGAAGGAGGAAATGGGGATATTACTTGGCTTTGAAAAAAATAGTTCTTGTTCAGGTTTTTTTGATTACAACAGAAAGGTGATCATTCCCTTGATGGCATGAGATTGGGAATAGGGCAACATACAGCTTCAGCTGCTCATATACTCAGAGCCTTGAATTGCTTGCATATGTTCTCCATAGATATGAGAAAAACTGGGACATGGTTCTCCCCCTCTTTACCAGGTTCAGCAACCTTTTTGCTGATGCTATTGCAGTCAAAAGATGGTAAAACCCTGATGTTATGCAAAGGTTTTTTTTACCCCTACATCCCATCTGAAGGCATGGAAACCAGAGACTGTGGTGGATTTATGACTCTTACCTTTGTTCATGGAAGCCACCAGTCATGCTCCTGACACATCTATATTAAATATCTGCAGAGGTTAGTCTGTATGTCCTCACAGGTCCCTTTATAGATGTCACATTTAATTCAATTGAGTCATTTAATGTATCCATTAAAATCTTATTTTCAGGTTTTAATCTCTGTTTGAACTAGTTCTGTTTTATCATTATGCTATTTCAATTTGCTTTCATTATTTCATTATTTGATTTATTTAAATAATAAGGTGTTTTCATTTTTGTTTTGCAAACTGACTTGATAATAGAAATTGGGGATAGTGTGTATAGATACAGACATAAATATGTATGCCTATCTTAATATATAAAAAGGAGCTGTCATTGTTAGGCTGAAGTAAACTAAAGAACCAATGAAAGGAATCACACCAAATTGGGCAACATAACATCTCACTATGCAAGGTGTGACCAATAATAATAATTTAAAAAACACAAAAACACAAAAAATAACATGCATACAGAGACAGGGGATGTGCACACACACACACACACACACAGGAGAGCTCCTACAAGGCGAGGCAAGGTGACATCCCGAGCCTATCCCCTGCTTTCACCTCCTGCTCCTGAAACGCACTGAGGGAATGGCGCAGCCTCTGCTCCTCCTCCTCCTCTGCTGCATGTGAGGTAGAGAGAGGCAGGGAGAGACAGCGAGGAGCCCAAGGAGCAAGCAACATGATGGAACACTCAACCCCCGACCAGAAGCACAAAGCCGTTGGGGGGCCTGTCACAGCCTGCGGGCTGGTAGTCGTTGGTCTCCTGCAACATCCTCTTCCTGGCCTGGCTGGCCGGCTTCAGCTCCAGGATCTTCGCCGTCATCCGCTTTGAAAGCATCATGCATGAGTTTGACCCTTTGTAAGAGCGAGGCGAGAGAGTAAGTAAGAAGGGGAAAATGTCTCTCTTCCTCTCGTCTTCTTTCTGAAGTAAAATTGGGGCAAAGGTCGCTCCGTTGGGGCTTAGAGTGGGAGAGAAGGAGACCCAAGGACTTGAGGAGTTGCCTCTGTGGGTGAAAGGTGGCGAGGATGGCCTGCAGGAAAGCCTTGCCTTGGAAGACAATCAAACCACCGACAGATGGCCATCCTGGCTCCACCTCGAAATCTTCCCAGGAGAGAGAGAAAGGGAGAGAGGGAAAGAGATGGCCATTGAATATAACACATTTGGTTCAAACAGATAAGATAGATCAGGGAATCCATTCAGTCACAGACACACATACACACACACACGTGCCTGTGGATAGACACACACACACACACCTGTATACATTCCATATAAATAAAAATGTGATGTCTGTTTGTGGGGACATCATACCTCCCAAACCTTGAGCAACCACAAATTACTTCCTTTGTAAGATAACTGCCCATCTCCAAGGATGTCCCCCAGGGGGCACCCACATGTTTTCACAACATGTGAGAGCCTTCTCGTTATAGATCTCTGAAAACTTCATGGAGGAAGAAAGAACACTTTTCTACGTCAGTCAAGTGTAAATGTTCCAAATGCCCACCTTGATTACCATCTTCCAAACTGTGGCAAGCCTTGGTTGGGAGGTGTGACCTGCCCCTGATTGCTTCATGTCTGGAATTCCTCTGTTCAATCAATAGATATGTCTGACATACATCTAGACACCTAATACTTCACACATGGACAGTTATATATTCCATGTTCCAGATTACGTAAACCACACAATCTTTATATCAACACCGACAAATGAACAAGAAATATTCTTTACCCACAAACATTCACAAATATCATATATTACAGACGAACACTTTCACATTATTTTCCATACCACAACACTATGCCACAGCAACGCATGGCAGGGCATGGCTAGTATATGTATATACAGAGAGAAGATCTCATGTAATTGGCACAGGATTCTGTTCAAAAAAGTAGTATTGCTGTGTAGCATGCTATATTTAGCAAAACAGATATCAGGTACAGGCCTTATACATATTGCCATTAACAAGAAAATATGAAAATCAGCATTAAGTAGATTTTGATAGCATGGTGGGTGAAACGCCAAGCATGGCAATACACACTAATGCTAGATTACATTACAATACAGAGATATTTGCATATGTCAAAAAAAACTTAAGAAAAAGAATGCCAATGATAAATGTGAATGTTGATTTTATTTCCCCATGGAGGACCAAAATAACTTGTTATTGTTCCTGAGAAAAGAAGCATAACCTGTCACAGCTCTTTTATCCTGACACCAATCTGTGAATGTCGTCTCAGCATGTCCACATGTATTTATTTTCAAGTTAAATGCCATTTGACATTTTCACAAGAGGGCAAAACCCACTATGAACATCTAGTTAAACCACATTTGTTCCTGACAAAGGTTTAAAAAGACACATTTTGCTTACAAAATCAGTTTTGGTAAAAGTGTATTTCTTTACAATATTATATCAAGAAATGTAAGAAATATTATTTTAGTGAACTAGCCTAATTTCAGTGAACTAGCCAGTTTCATCAATTTTGTCCATAGCAGGGGTATAGATCTATTCCCATCCAAATGTTTTCATGCTATAGTACCAATGCAGGTCATACGTTAGCTATGGGTTGGTGGGGTTTAAAGTCTTACATGGTTTCTACTTCTTTCCTATATGACTGGCAACTACCCCTATCTCCAAGTTACCAGAGATGGGGCCTAGGATATTCTGAATTACATCACTACTTCTTCTTCTTCTCCCCCCCTCTCTCCCCCTTTCTCTTTCTTCCATTCTGCTGTTCTACCTAACCTTGGAGTAACTCCTCCTTAAAGCTAGTCTGTGTGATATTTCTTACAGCAAAGGGGGTATAACTATTTGGATTAATATTGAAAAGCACGTGGACATGTCAGTGTGTACATGCCAACAAATCTGATGGTATTCCTGTTGAAACCTTTAAAGAAGGTGGACCCAAACTGACACAACAACCCCGCAAGCTTATTGAAAAAGAATGGGTGACAAAGAAGATCCCAGCAGACTTCAAGGATGTCATAATTATCACTTTTTTCAAAAAGAGATTTAAAAATAGATTGCGGAAACTATTGAGTTTCTCCTTGTTAACCTCCGATGGAAAAATCCTCACAAGAATCCTCGCAAACCACTTTTTACCATCTCAGCAGACATCCTTCCTAAATTCCAGAATGCCCCTCCACACATACACACACAAATAGTGGATATGATTTTTGCTGCACAACAGCTCAAAGAAAAATGCAGGCAACAAAATCAACCTTTGTACATGGCATTCATCAACCTCGTAATGGCCTTCAAGACCATGAATTGTATGTTCTCTGGAACATCCTCTTGAAAATTGAATGCTCTGATAAATTTATGGACATCATGTGGTTTCTCCATGATGACACCAATCTTGGACATCAGTGACTCCCAAAGTGATCCATTTAAGGTGGGATCAGGTGTCAAATAGGAATGCATTATTGCATCATCACGATGATTCTACATTCTGTTGATGGGAAGCTTCCCACCAATGTGGAAATCACCTATCAGACAGATGACAAGCTCTTTAATCTTAGCAGGATGAAAGCCAAAAGGAAGGTAACAACAACTTCTGTCATATATTCCAATATGCTGATAATAATGTAGTCTGTGCTTGTTCAAAGGAAGACCTACAAGCCACTTTAAACACCTTTACAGAAGCATATGAAGAGCTTGGCCTCTCACTTAACACTGAGAAATCCATAGCGCTTTACCAGCAGGCACCAATTTGGCCTCAATGCCAGCAATACAGCTTAATGTAATGCTAGAAATGTTGACCTTTTCCACTTCCTTGTCAGTGACTCTCTATAAAATGCTGAACTACAACACAATTTAAGCTATGCAACTGCAGTGTTCTTTCAAAGGAAGCAGAGAGTATTTGAGGATCAAGACATTCATAGTGATACCAAGATGCTTGATTATAAAGCTATTATCCTTCCAACTCTATTGTATGCCTGTGAAACATGGATTCTCTACAAATGTTGCTTCTGACTTCTGAAAAGATTCCACCAGGAAAGCCTTTGAAAAATCCTGCAAATCTCTTGGGAACACGGGCAGACAAATGTCAGTGTTCTGGAAGAAACAAAGACCACCAACACTAAAGCAATGATTCCCCGCCATCAGCTTCACTGGACTAACCATATTATTCAAATATCCAATCACTGTTGCCCAAAGCAGTGACTTTACTCTCAGCTCAAGAACAGAAAATGGAATATTTGTGGACAATCAAAGACATTTAAAAATGGTCTTCAAGCTAACCTTTAAAACTGTGGTATAAACACTGAGAACTTGGTAGCTCTGGCACTTGAGCACTCTAAGTGGAAGTGCAGATGCTATGAATTTTGAGGAGGCACAAAATAGAGGGTGAAAGGGAGAAATGTGCTGAGAGGAAGGTACATCAAGCAAACCCTTGAAGCCTTTTCATTCCCATTGTAAAATAGCATATGGTTCCACAATAGGCCTCTGTAGTCAGTAATGGACCCACCGCCAAGACTACCCTTGGAAGACAATCATACTCAGCCACAAGTGATCGCATATACAAATAGAGGAGAGCATGGGGAGTTTTCACTGGCAGTATTTGGCAATTGCGGTCCCTCGGGTCGATAAACGTTTCACTGAGGCGAGACAGGCAGCCGGTCGTTTTTCGGGGCCCCTCTCAGCTCACCCAAGTCGCCTCAGCTTCCCGTTTCCGAGCGGAGACCGTCCTGACAACAGGATCGCGCCCTCTGCGTCACAGACTCGTCTGGATTGCACTATCCATCATCACGTCGGGGTCACCAAAGATGTAGCAGTATCTGAGTCCCAGAACCCGAAGGCAATACCTTTTGTGCTAGGGCTGCCGTTGCCAGCGAGCGCAATGACGGATGACGCGACAATTTTACTTGCGATTCAGGAAACCAGCTTTATTTGCATGACATCAGCTGATGGGCCTGCCCCCTTTGCAGAACAATGCCGCTGGAAGACAGAACCCCGATCTTTCCCAGTAAACAGATTTTATACAAACAATGGCGACAATATTTCAGTCCCTCCCTTCTTCATGCATTGTTACTGGCTAGCATTCATGAACCCATATTACTCTACCCAATTAAACAAAGCATTCTCAGCATCTCAATCCTATTTGCTGACAAACGTTGCGCAGTGTAAATTTCCATCTTTCTTCTATGTTATTCTGCAGACTGTACTTGAATATTTGCTACTGAGTTCCCACTGAAGCCTCAGTGGAAACCTCATTTGATGCGCATCTCCTAACCCAATTGCTAACTTTGTAAACAAAATGGTGAATGCTAAGCCAATTAAGACTGTTTCTTATTTGGAGGCACATGATGTTCTCTGGGCTAATCACAGCCTGTGCCTGTGTGGACCAATCAGAGTGGATTATTTTCGTCACTGTTGCTGACGAACTATCTTTTTACTCTGCTACTCCATTTCTATTCTAAAACAGCACCTTTCCCTGACGTTTCTTCTGTTAAAGCATCAATTTCCCCTTTAGTGCATGTTAAAAAAAGTGGCATAGAAATGAAAGGTGTAAGAGGAGGAATAAACCATTTCCCCTTCTGCATATTTATACACTGATTTCTATTTTGACTTCTTCAAGACCTCAGTAATCCTTTTCTATTTCTTTATACCATCCAAGTATTTAGCATCAGCATTATAGATTCATTTTTATTCTCCAGTCATTAAAACATTATTGAGGAATCACTATTATCTATCACTTCTTAATTCCAACTCACAATGTAACCATGAATCATAGTATTATTCAGCAACTTTCAGGCTCCAAGCATATTTAATAATTACTTTTTTATTTTAAGTGGCATCACTGATTGTGGAAACAAACAAATGGTGAGTTCCTCTCCACTCACAGATGATGTTTCATTTCGCATGCAGTCACCCATTCAATTCCTGCAATTGTTTCACTAAGATTTTGTTTCCCCTCCATCAAAAATTGTTGTGCCGGTCTTCTTAAAATGAAAGTGTTTCAGTCCAGGAGAAATCAAATAGCTTGGAGTAATCAGCAGTCCATCTTTTCCATTGCAAGAACTTTTATTAAAAGCTGTCATTTTCCAACTGTGGGGAATTATTCTTGTTTTGCTCCTGGAGGAAGAATATCAAACAGCTCTCTTTCTCTTCTCACATTGTGTCCTCTGATATTTTTTTCAGTATTAGAAGCAAAGGCTTATTTCTGTTTTCTGGTTTGAGGAAAAAAAGTTTCAATATTACACGCAGAAAGAGTGGGAGGCAATCTTCAATGTTCGCAATGAACCCGTTACTATCAGAATCTACAGCTTAAAAGATAGAAATAATTCCAATAAGAACATCATATGAAGCACTGTCATGACAAAAGGTTTGAAAGCCTGTAATTCCTCTAAAGCTGGCATAGCCGAGGGGAAATACGATATTTGGGAAAGCTCATATTTTATTCCATAAGTAATAAAGGCCTTAAGAAGGCAACACAATGCAAAAGAATGCAGACACGTTTGTTCCACAAGGCACGTGATGGTACAAGCACATCTAGAAGGATGAGCCTGCCAAAATCTCCTAAGCCATAGTGACTGTATTGCCCCAATTGGCCACATGAGATGCCATTAAAGTAAGGTTGCTACATGTCAAGTCACCTGCTAATATCTCAGACCTTATCTACACTGTCATATAATGCAGTTTGAAATTGCATAATAAGGTCAGTGTAGACTCATATAACGTGTGTTTGATGCAGAAATACCTTTGATTCGGATCTAGTTTGTATGGTTGGCACTTTTGAAGTGAGTTCTGACAAGCGTGCTTGCTGCCCCCCACCCCATATTAAGAATTTGAATTAAAAGGAGCCTTCAATTCTTAAGCTTTGAATGTATTCAGATGTAGGTGTGATAGAGCTAAAATTCACAGGGCAACCAAGCCCTCCTGAAAGGCAAAGCCAATCCTGTTGGCATGCCTTTCCAGCAAATCAGGGTTGATGGAGGAGAGAGGGGGAGGCAGAGGTTGAGATCACTAAAAATGTTGTTTTCAAAAAACTTTGAAAATGCCCCCAAAATCTGGGATGAGTGAAACATTCTGAAACTTGATAGGAAAGGATTGGGATAGATGTTCTACCATTGTAGTAAGTTTCACCCCACTAGCTTTAAAAATAAGGGAGATAGAAGCCCATGAAGTTTTCCCATTTATAGTCATTTCGGCCATATGCCTGCACGAAACTACATTTCCCAGAATGCATTGGGCCTACAGCATTAGAGTTAAGCTAAAATTCACAGGGCAACTAAGCCCTTCTGAGAGGCGAAGCCAAACCTGTTTGTATGCCACTCAGCCAATCAGGGAGGGAGGGGGAGGCAGAGATCGCTCTTGAAGGTTTTTTTAAAATAAAAAATGTTTTTTAAAGCTTTGAAAATTTGGCAAAAATTTGTGGATAAGTCAAATGTTCTTTGGTAAGCTAACAGTGGTAAATGTGTTCTACCACTGTAGCAAGTTTCATCAGGATAGCTAAAAAATAAGGGAGAGAGAGGCCCCTCAAGTTTTCCCACTAACAGTAATGTTTTCTTTAGTGTGTTATGCGTGACCACCATTAATGAAGTACTTATGAATATTCGGAAGTTTCATAAAGTTTCAAAATTTATACCCCCAAAATTTGGAAAGGACTTTAGAAACGAAGCACCAGCACCCTCTACTTTTGAACACAGAACCATTTTAATCGCTCATACATAGTGTCTACTACACTGATGATATAAGGCAGTTTCAAAAAGCATTATATGGTAGTGTTTTTTTCAGGCAGGGAGAGTACTGATGTGATGTGAGGTTACTTTTAAGTATGGGTGACCAACTGTAGGAGTTAGGGATGCACAGTATCTTTCCAAGTGTTTCTGAAGAGCCACAGCTACACTCTGCTCTCATGAAAAAAACCCAAAAAAAACCCAAAACTATAGGAGCATTTTTGCCATTTTTGAATAATCATTAGAGTATGTGTGCATAGAGAGAACTAATTAGAGAAGGATAACCAAGATGATACAGGGCCTAGAACCCAAAGCCTATCAAAGAAAGGCTGAGGGAATTGGGTATATTTTTCCCAGAAAAAAGGGAGGAGAGATTATATAAAAGCCATTTGTAGATATCTGAAGGGATGACATGTAGAAGTTGGTCCAAACTTTTCTTGCTGTTCTAGGAAAAATTTCCCAAACAAATGGATCAAAATGACATGAATTGGGAAGAACTACTCAACAGTAAAATTACTACATCAGAAAGTGGTTACTCTTCTTTAGAGATTTTAAGACAATTGGCCATCTTCCAATTATGGTTTAGTTGTAGATTTCTGGATGGAATCTGGATTGAACCAATGGCTATTGTGACCTTTTCAAACTCTATAATTCTGTGGTCTTATTCATAGTCTACCTTTTTCCAATACTATAATCCAAGGTTTTCCACAAAGTATTTTTTTAAGGTATAGTATAAAAAACCAAAAAAATATAATATCAAAACACAATAGAAGATATTATCATATTAAAGCAACCAATTGGAAAACAAAGTAAATGCACTTAACAGGACTAAACAACACATCCATTAAAAGCCCCAGCTTCATCAAAGGACTTCCTGAAAAAAGTGGGCTTTGTCAACCAGTAGAAGGAAAATAAGGAAGCAAACTGTGCAGCCTGGAAATTGATATTGATATTGTCAAATCTGACTGTAAAGTAGGTTAGATAGACAGAAGGATCTCCTCTGAAAATTTTAAGATTCAGCCAGAATCATATGAATCTGATAGGGGATTTCAAGAGATATTGTTGTAAATCATGTATATGTCCACTTGAAGAGACACCAATGAGAATTGTGGTAGCAATTGGAGAGATATGGATGGAGAATACAACAGTAAGCAATTCCTCCCATAGCTTGAGTTGCTGGATAAATGCCAAAGACCATTGATGTCATTGTTTGCACTTCTGCTGCTATTCCTGCTGATTAAGACTACTTTCCCATCATTGTGGAGCTGGAAAATTTCTGACTCTGGGGAGTCCTTCTTCACATTCAGGAATTTGTCCTGCAAGTGGTATCTTCCAGGTGTATGTGTCAAACCCATATGCTGTCATTTGTCCTCTTTTGCTTGAGGATTGCATTTCAACCTATTCCAAAAAAGACCAGCACTGAGAAATGACCAACCCCCCCCCCCCAGGAATGGGGGGTAATCATAGAACAAAACAGTGTTCTGTGAAAAATGGGGAAAAAATTAACAGAGAAATTGAAATTTCCATAGGCTTTTATGCTCAAATGGCAAGGGGTGTACCTAAAGCTTTTTATCTGAACCCTGTTTATAGCATCATCACCACCAACATCAAATTTGATTGTCATTTGCTACAGTGGATTACTTATCCCAGCGTCAGTTCAGTTCAATCATTTATATCCCAAAGTCATTGCAACATTAAATAGAGGGAAAATAATGTATTGTAAAATGAAAAGGTAAAATATTTAAAACTTTTTTATAAAAAAAAAATGACAAATCTACCAAATTCAACAGAAAGATGAAATTTTATAATACTGGCTTCTAATGTTTATAATGGCAATTAACAAAAGCAAGCAAAAGCACACACACATGAATAAAGACAAAGTATCACATTTCTCAACACTTTGCTTTATTTAAAAAGGCATACAGATTGTATAGCATCAGTGAAAATGTAACACCACTTGTCAGAATGTTGTGACCTTTTTTAAGGATCTTCATTTAGCCTCTGTATTGTTAATTCCAGTTTGAAACAAGACATTTCCCACTAATTACATGCATCAAAATACAATTAAGGAATAGCATGGAAGATATATTTATCCAAAAGACATTTCACAATAAACGTGATGCAATGCCCTTTTCGAAGGTTACAATAGATCTGGCATTACAGATGAGTATGTGATTCCAGGGACATCCATGTTTTTCTTCCAATCACTCTGGGTTAAACATTCTGATCAGGAATTCTTCTGCTTTCCTAATGAGATCTAGAAATGCAGAGCAGTAAATCATGATCAAAATTCTGCTAGCAGTTCTACAAGCACAAGCGAAGTCTCTCAAGTAAGGAGATCATTACTGCATTCTGTCACCATGCCAAACCCTGGCAACAATAATTAAGTGTTAATAAATTATAATGTTATCTATTTTCTCAGAGATGCCATATAAACAAGGAACCATCTGTGAAAGCTACTGCACAGGAAATCTACTAACAAGTACAGAAAATCATGCAATTTCTTTATCCAAGTTTTCACAGTGCAACAAATGTCAATTTCTTTCAACATGGTTAACCTGAAAGCTTCTTGATTCAGTTGATGATTCATGTCCCAAACTAGCACACAGCAGACATTGCAAATGGAAGGCCAAGAACACCTGTCACCCACACATACTTCAGGATAATATAAAATGTCTGTTTCTTTGTAATGAGATAACCTTTATATTCATGTGAATTTTGCAGGAAATAGAACCATAACGAATAGTGCTGTCTGAAGTGACACATTGTGTCTATGTTCATCTTTAGAATGTTTAGAAGACTGTACTTAGGTCAGGTATGGGCAACATGAGTGGGGCACTATGGCCAGATCCTTCTTAGAAATAAAAATAAAATAATAAATAAAGAAGAGCTAAAGCTACGATGGCAGACAAAGCTGTGACAGAGGCCTATTGTTAGCTTTTCATTCAGCAATAATTCTTGACTCAAGAACATCCTCCAAAACTATGTATCTTCTATTTTAAATAGCACAACTGCAATCAGAATGAATGTACAACAGACACCCCTCCCCCCCAAGTCACAATGAGGATTGAGATGATGCCTCTCTGGAACAGACGACCATAAATTTAAAAAGGAGAGATGTAGGAATAATGGGAGATTTCAGCTATTATATTTTTGGAATTCAAACTCTGCTAGAAATATCAAATCCTACAAATTCCCCACCTTTTGGGCAGAAAATTTAATTCTCCAGAAGATAGACTGAGTCAACAATGTGGACTGTTTCTAGGGGAGTGACATAATGGTGCACTTCTGCCCCCGTTTACATTCATGTTTGAAGTTCATGTGAATGAAAAGCTATAGAAAAAGTGCCACTGAGTATATGAGTATGAAGAAAGATTTTTCTTGCTCCTTGATAATCAACTCCTACACAGTTAGGATCCTGTATTAGATAGGAAAGATTTCCCAGCATGCCGAAATTAAGCATTGCAAAAATTAAGCACTGCTGTAAGCCTCCATCTACAAATACAAGTCAGTAATCAGCACTATGTTGCCTCTTCATATCTTACTAGATTCTCCTAGCTAATTGAAACAGTAAATATAAAGGTCTGAATGTGATCTCCTTAATTTGCAGATGTGTTTACTTTCCAAAGGATCATAGCTTCAATTACATTTGTTTTCTATAATTTTAGCTTCAACATTATTATTTTAATCTATAGTAAGCTTGCACAGCAGATGTGTTTTCGTTATGCTAACATTCGGCAATTCCAAATAGGTTAACTTTATAGTCTGAATAATTTCAGAATTTTCCTCTTTCTGTATGTCTGTCCATTTAGAAGTTCCTATTGTGATTAACTAAGGTAATGTTCATCACTAGGGTTCCCAGCTCACAGAGCATAAATTGAAGTCTTCAAGAATTGCTTGCAGAAGTCTCCAAGCAGGAAGCCAAACTCAGGATGAATAATATCAGATGATTATTCCTTTTTTATTCGGCTTTGAAGTCTGGATACCCATCTACATCCATTTCAACCTAATATAGGGTCCATGGGCTCAGCTTGAAGATGTTAAAATATGTTTGGTGCTTGTGAAATGAAAAAAAGTTGTAGAGAGCATCCTGGTGTTATATGTAATCTCACTACAGAAATGATTTGAACATTTTTATTGATTAATGTCTGCCTTCAATGCAAGGTTGCAAAAGCAGATTTGCACATGCAATGCTCTTGAACATGCAGAAGATGACTTCTCTGCCATTATGCACCCATCTGCCCCTGCTGAAATTAGCAGTAATTGTTTAGTTAAGTGTTAAAAACATTATACATTATGTTGTTATATTGTTATATCTTATTGCACTTAGCAACCCTTAAGCCTTCTTGTCTCTTCAGTGTGAGGGTTAATCACTGAAGGCTTGCTTAAGTAAGAAAGCTTTTACCTGTTGCTTGAACAATAGAAGAGAGTGTGCCATTTTGATCTCCCTGGGGAGGGTGTTCCAGAGCCACGGAGTGGTCACCGAGAAGACCGTCTCTCTCATCCTCACCAACTATACTTAGGATGGTGGCAGAAGAGAGTAGGGCCTCTCCTGATTATATTACAGTTCAGGCAGGTTGATATAAAGAGATGTGGTCAGATAAGTAAATAAAGCCCAGAACCATTTAGGGCTTTAAATTCAAATCCAGCACCTTGAATAGGGCTCGGAAACAAACTGGCAGTCACTGGAGTTACTGTAGCAGAGAGTAATGCACTTCTGTGTCCAACACCTGTAAGCAGCCCAGCTGTAGCTCTTTGAACCAGTTGAAGTTTCCAAGCACTCTTCAGAGGCAGCCCCATGTAAAGCACATAACAGTAGTCTAAGTGGGATGTAGCAAGGCATAGACCACCATGGCCAGATCTTTAAAAAATGGCATCTTTGCTTACACATGAAAAGCTTGTTTAAACAAAACTACCTTCACCTTCCAGTGAAAGGAATTGATGGAGAAATTGACACCACCCAATGGGGCATGATTTGCCCAAAACTGCTACTTTGCTGACTACCACACAGGTGATCAGTTGCTACATACCTATGTGGCAAAAAAACCTGGTGCAGCCAACCTGTGGGCCATGGATTTGTCATTGATCAGTCAAATAAATGTGTTCAGCTATTGGCTAGCATGCTGGTGGCCTGCTACGCTATGTTTAGATGAAAACTCTTTACTTGTCATTTAAATCCTTTGCTTTGTGTTCAAAAATCTGGAGCAGCAGAAAACAAGCTTACGTCATCTTATACATGGTTTTGCTTCAGGTACTTAATGACAGCTATCATGCCACATCTCAACATTATACCAGTTAAACATCTCCAGTTCCTTAAGCCATTCCCCTGGGTTTTGTTTCTAAACCTTTTTTCATCTTGGTCACCTGCTCTGGACATGTTCCCATTTGCCACTATCATTCTTAAGTTGTGGTATCAAGTGTTCCAGGTGATTTACTTCTTTAAAATGTACTTTCACATGAACTCTTTTCTTCGTTATTGATTTTCTTCATGATTGGATCCCAGGAGTTCTTCCATGAACAGAAGTGTTTCTACCACCAACAAAAGGAAATTCCAATCCATAGAAGGCTTACACTTAAGATAAAGAGGACAAGATCTTAACCTTCTTTGTCAAAGGACTAATGTATTACAAAACTACACATCCCAGAATTCCATAGCATTGAGGCATGGCAGTTAAAGTGGCGTCAAACAGCAGTAATTTTATGGTGCAGATGAATCCTGATTTAGGTTTAGGCATAGCTGGAGTTTGGTCTCTGGTAGTGCTTTGCTCTGTTAGAATCATATTAAAAATGTTTGTGCTCATAGAGAATCTGGATATTCTGAAATTTATCAGGAGACATAGCAGCTGTATGATCTGTTGAGGTAACAATACTTATTTTTTAATGAATTGTTTATTTTTCATTGTCTGCGCCAGGAAGTTGGAATCCAGAGATTTTTGACCCCAGCTCTTCCTCTTCCTTCTTCAACATTTTAAGGATTTTCCCTCTGTGAAAAGCTGAACCCATTTGGATTAGTTTGAAATGAGATGCTAAGATGGTATACTGTCCTTTTAAATTATAATTCAAAAATACTTTTGGGTTTAAAATCAAGCTTTTCAGTAATTAAAATCAGGTAAGATAACCAAGTTCTAAAATTCATATTAAAAGCCACATTGTTACAGACTATTGGACATATCATTCAGAGTTAATTTCCATTTTCCTTTAACTTCAAGTTCCCTTTACAATATTTTTTGTGATATTGTGTTGTTGTCTATTCTCCTACTCTTATCTGAAAAAGTTTCATTTAATCATCAATATGTCAGTTAAAAAAAAGAAGGAATGTATCTTTGCTATGAAAAATGTGGAGTTGGTCTTTGATTACTGACTGAAATCTCATAACTTTTGTGCCATGAGGCATGAAACTCATCCTGTCAGAAGAATAGCACCTTCAGTGTAGAGCCACTAAATATTTATTTCAGTAGCAATGTTCTGGAAAGCTTTGACTGCTTAGATGAAGCACTACTTCTAGACCTTCAGCTTTTATTGATGAGATTAACACTTTTAACACACCACCATCTGATTTCCCATAGACTATTCCTTACTCCATATATGAATGCATTGAGAGAGGATGTATTTCCATGCATTTTATTCTAATTAATTAATGAGCTATCTGAAATAATAGAACATTAAAGTATCTCCCAATTCTGGTCAGTCTCTGAATACAGACATATTTTCTCATCTTTCTTCTGCTATTTTGCCTTCACTGCCATTAAACAGTGTCACAGATAATAAAAACTAACATTGATATCAAAGAACCTTTCATATTAGGAATGAAAAATAATATATTTCAAAAATTTGTGATTTTAAAGGATAAGTGGAAAGTATTGATTTTTTACACATTATAAAAATGAAAAATGAGAATAAGGATGAGGAACTGTTCATGAAAATATTTCCTTGCACAAGGAAAATAATGTGAACTGAAGTACAACATGTTACTCCAAGTAAGTGTAGTATAATGGTTTGAGAATTGGACTACAATTCTTGGGGAACATGATTCAAGCACCCGCTCAATCATGGAAATCCATTGAGGGAGTTTAGGCAAATAATGCTCTTTCAATTTTAGAGGAAGTCAATGACAAACTTCCTATGTATAAGAAAGCACTAAGATAGGTCACCATAAGTGTGAAATCATGTTTTGTTATTGTTTAACACATTAACAATCTATGGAACTGATAGTGGTCCTGGTTCCTTAATTTTCCCAGCCATATGTGGATATCTGAAGCTGAGACTGTAATGTACAATTGTAGTTCAACATGTATTCAGCCTTTCCTATTTCTACATTTTCTGATCATGCTCAACTCTTATCTCTGCACATTTCTCTCCTTATATTCCACTGCAAATTTACTTCCTTGGATCCTTCTGCCTGGCAAGACTCTCTTTAAGGGGTATTGGAGCACTCCCTTCCAAACACTGATGCCACCACCAACACACCTTTGTCCCAGTCGAGTGGCCCCCAGACTTGAATCTTCAGATATTGCTCTCCACATTGGGCATCAATGACTGTGGTGTTGAGTCCCTTTGTCGGGGTAGAGAAGGGTGGGGTACAAGTATGGCAAATAAATAATAAATAAAATACAAAAAACATTGTGGGAACAGCATGTTCTTGTGTATGTTTATTAAGGTATAACCAGAAGTATATTAATGCCTTATCAAGCTTTTGTTTCTTTAGCACCCTTTAAAGAAAAACAAAAATTAAGTCTGTGAGGCCACTCTCTGTTGACTTTTAATAAATCACATCTAGGTTATCTGCACCTGTACTACCTACACAATGTGCCCTCTCTTTGTGTATTCCCTATTCAGGCATGCAATGCCTTTAGCAAATGGTTATCCTGCATGTGCCTATAAAGCATTGTGAAATTGCAGTCTTGTCCTTTCTAAAACCTTTTCCCCAGAAAAGATTCTACAAACAAGATTTCACACCAAGCCCTCACAGAGCTTTTCAGTTGAAAACTGTAGATAATATTATTCAATTTATCTCCCCAGAGTGATATGCAGATTAATTAGTTAATGCTCCAAAATTGCTTTGAAGATTAAAAGTGCCATACAATGTTTAGCTGGCA
This sequence comes from Anolis apletophallus, assembly GCA_030556195.1. NCBI lineage: Eukaryota > Metazoa > Chordata > Lepidosauria > Squamata > Anolidae > Anolis > Anolis apletophallus. The sequence goes on along the minus strand of JARBWK010000006.1, from coordinate 50,752,405 downwards.
CTGCAGATCTTCAGCATTTGTCTTTTGCTAGAGACAGGAAGCACAGAGGTGAACTAAAGTGTCTCTCTTTTTCTTTCTGTCTCTTTTTAATTCACAGGACATTTCTGGCCCTCAAAAAGATGTGATTCAGGTAATGAGGGGGAAAGTTCCAGTCTGATTTTTCCTGATTCAACTGATTCATCTATCTGTATTTAGAACAGCTGATTATATAAATGATTAACAGTCATATGTGGGTTCAAAATGGAGCTAGCGATCTAGGTCAGTTTCATCTGTCAGACATTTGTTCTATTACCAAACACCCACACAGCAAACATAATGAAAACAGGTTATACTGTCAATATTTGAAAACATTGGAAATACACAGTTAGGGGGAAATCGATATACAAAGGACATGCTTGTTATCTCAGGGTACATCTACAGTGTAGAATTAATGCAGGTTGACATCACTTTAACTGTCTTTTTTCAATGCTATGGAATCCTGGGAGTAGTAGTTTAGGGAGGTACTGGCCCTCTCTGGTAGAGAAGACTAAAGACCTTATGAAACAGCAAATTCCCAGGATTCCATAGGATTAAGCCATGGCAGTTAAAGTGATGTCAAGCTGCATAAGTTCTGCATAGATGCACTCTCAGGGATTTTCAGTAAGCACTAAACTGTTCAGGAATGTTGTGGTATGGAAGAAGTTCACATATATATGACTTTTGAAGGACCTTGGTAACTGTTTCTGCAGTGTTGGAATAAAGGACAGAACATGTAGCTGAGTCCACTTCTTCGTATCCATACAAAAATCTAGCCCTGAGTGAGGAATTGTTAGGCTCAATGGTATGTTGTTTGTTTGTCCTAATTGTAGAGCCCAGTCCTCTATATGCAGGGGCCCTTTCAAATTGCACCATTAAAGTGTGATGGTTCATCTTTAACCGCCATGGTTCCATCCTACAAAATCCAGGGGTTTACTATTCAGAGCATGGTACTTAAAATGATCTGCCAGAGAGCTCTAGAGCTTCACCATACTTCAGATCACAAGATTCCACAGAATGTAGCCATGGAAGTTCAGAAATCGTAGTGCTGCAGTTGTATTGTGTGAAAGGGCCCCAGATGTCTATCTGAAGAGTGGTCCAATCCATGCCCAGTTTAAACGTGAAGAGCTGAAAGAGGACCCTCAAAGTTTACCATCAACGATTAGCACACAGACATCAGATTATCCAGGCTAGATATGGAAATTATTTCAAATTTCCATATCTATGTTTCTGTGTACATATATATAGTGTTGTATCCAAATTTTAATGAAATCATGTGGGAAGTGCAGATATTTCATTTTGCCCTGCCATCGTCTGCAAATCCGATAGACTTTAAATAAGCTTTTTATAAATTGACAAGAGCAGCACACTGAATTTATTCGTTTGGGGGAAAAGCTCTCCCAGACAGTCACAGGATCTTACGAATTGAAGTTTTAAAAACTGACAATTAACCAGGGTAGCTCAAAACATGAAAACATCATGATGTTATATTTTGGTTGTATTTTTTGGCAAAACAAATTGGAAATAACAAAGTTTGCAATGAACAAAAGAGCTTTATTGATCTTTTTATATTGGATTTAATAGAGCTATTAATTTTGGAATACAAAATTAAAACATTCTAAAGGACCTTGTTTAGTCACAAGGAGGCACTAGGTTGAACAAAGTTTTTTTGTTGGTTATTGTTGGCTGGAATGTAAAGAAAAATTTATTTTTTCAATAAAGAAGGGGTGTCCCCTTCATGCCAAACAGAGTCGCCTTTCTTTCAAGTGATGGGTGAACTGACAGGAATATGAAACTCCTTGACAAAGTCCATTAGAGATATGATTTTGATACTAAAGGATACTGTATGATCTGAACTATCAACTTCAAAAATCTGGATGCTGTGGAATCGCAAGAGCATGGGAAGAAAAATTAAGAAGATTATGCAATACTGAGCCCAAATGAAAAATTCAAAACTGCATTATTTGATTTTTACTTTAGGAGCATCACAGTTGTACCGGCTTCCCAGCATCTCTACTTTGATTATTTTTGCCAAGGTGCTCAGAAGCCCTGTACTTTTCTGTAGATATTTCTTGATTGTCCGTAGGTCATTTGAGAAGGCAGAGAGTGTTTCTTTCAAAAAGGAGCAGCCCTCAGTCGATTCTCCTCATTGCTGTGAGACTGAGTGGAGCTGCTGCTGTGCTGATTTCTCCAGTGTGTAGGGAGTAAGGCAGCCCTCTTTCAAGAATGAGATTGACCAATTTCTCCTGGCAGTGGGACCAAGTCCCTGGTTTGGCATCCACAACCCCAAGGCTTTCTGGCTTAACTTGTGCCAGTTCCTCGGCAAGGTTTCTCACAGCCCCAGAGCTCATAGTATTGCTCTCCTTCTGCAGTAGACCTCTGGTGTTAGTTGGCCAGTTCCAGAGGTCCTCTGCAGCCATAAACATATTGGCTACCAAGTGCTCCATAGACAAACACAAGGGCCAAGTAAAAGCTATGAATATCCAAAAGCAGGAGAAACAAAGAACCACACGTTCTCAGCCAAGATGGCCTAGAAACCATAAACGAGGTCTAAAGAAATGAATTCCACCCTCAAAACCAATTGCAACAAGGAGGGAAAGTTGTTTTTTTTTTTAAAAAAAAATGGTCCACCGAAGCTAAGACACAGTGCTACGAGCCGAGACAATGTCCCTAGACAATCTGGAACAGTTAGCACATGGTAAAGGTAAAGCAAACAAACATAATAATCATAACAGCCTGTCTCCCACCCTCTAAGACAAAAAGCCAATTGGAAAATGCCTGGTTAAGATTAGAGGAATACATTTTATCCCAAATGATTAGCCACCCTAGGGTGCCAAAATACTAATAATGGGAGACCTAACACCAGAATAGGAGCCAATGATTCTGAGACAGAGGCCAAATACCCACTTTTAAGGGATCACAAAGAGGGTAGAGTTTTCCTAGATAGGAACTCAAAGGATAATATATCGAATTGCGCAGGATTTCGTATGCTACAGATGATTTACAGATTGGACCTTCTAGTACTAAATGGCACATCTAAGGAGGACCCTGGCCCGGGGGGGGGGACTTACCTTTAATAACAAAGGGAGAACCAGCATGGTGGATTATTGTCTGATAACTACAAATGCCAAAAACTGGGCTAGGACTCTTAGAACCATACCCAAAATTGAAAGTGGCCACCTGCCACTAAGCTTGAAACTGTCTCTCTCCAAAAAAGAAATTAGAGACACACATAAATTCTTACCGGCTGAGTTGGAAAATAAATCATCCAGGATAAAATATAAATGGTCAGTCAAACTAGAGGAATAGCTTCAAATTAAAATCAACTCAGCTAATATAGAGCTGCTGAGAGAAAAAATAATGAGGGATAATGTCACCAAATCAGTGATTGAGGCGTATAAAGCCATGATAACCCTGTTGAGGGAGGACCTATCCTACCCGAACAGTCAGTGAAGCAGAGAGAGAAACCATCTCAGGCATGCCTAATCAAATTGGTTCAACAAAGAATGCCAAAAGAAAAAATAAATTCTAAAAAATTCCTACATTGCCTATAGACAAGATGGGCAAGGGCCACTTCGAATAAACTACAACAGGCAAAAAAGATAAAGAATACAGGGCCCCACTGCTTTACAAAAAAACAGCAATATGGATTAAAAGCATGATCCACCTTGCTCGAAGCATTGCAAAAAATGGGGGGGGGCTTTACCCCCCTTCCCCCACAGTCAGTCAGCAGATATCATCTATGGTCTGGGGAAAAAATTTCAGAGGCATCTTCTCTGGAAATAACCCTACCACCCTGCAACACTCCAATTCTTTAGAGCTCCCACTCGTAGATGCCCCAAAGTCGAGTGCAGTTACACAAGAGGAGATGGCTGAACTCATCTCACACCTCAAAAATGGCAAAGCCCCAGGAAATGACTTTATTCCAGCAGAACTTAAAAATCAAACATACAGTGGTGGGCCCCACTATTGGCAGCTCTTTTGACCCAAATAAATAGGAGCCCCCAGTGGCGCAGTGGGTTAAACCAACAGGTTGCCGATTCGAATCCAGGAAGAGCACAGATCAGCTCGCTCTATCAGCTCCAGCTCCTCATGTGGGGACATGAGAGAAGGATGGTAAAACATTAAAAAAGGATGGTAAAACATCAAATAAAATATCCGGGCATCCCCTGGGCAACATCCTTGCAGACATCCAATTCTCTCACACCAGATGTGACTTGCAGTTTCTCAAGTCGCTCCTGACATGACCCCCCAAAAAACCCCACCAAATAAATAATTCAGGAAAAATTACAGAGAGTTGGAAACAGGTAATTACAGTTTCAATATACCAGAAAGACTCCCCAAAAGAGCCTAGCAACTATAGATTGATCACCCAGTTTTCCATCCCAAGGAAACTGTACACACCATTTCTCTTAGTAAGAAACTAACAAAGGAATTGGAGGCAAATAAAACACTCTCAGATGCACAGGCGGCCTTCAGGAAAAACTCATCCACTACAGACCAGAGCCTAATTCTCTTACATCTAGCCGAGAAATACCATAAAATATTAAAAGGCAAATTCTTTGTGGCCTTCATGGATTTAAAACCAGCATTTGATTCTGTCTCCAGACCCAGATTATGGTCTAAGATAGATAAGTGCCTACTTGATAAAAGACTAGTCTTCCTCATCAAGGAACTACACAGAGGTGACCATTTACAGGTTAGATGTGGCCCCCTGGGCCAAATTTCTAAGCCAATTCAAATGATCAGAGGAGTCAGGCAGGGCTGTATCTTAACTACACTGAGATTTTATTACACCAAAGGAGGACAACATGTCCCCTCAGCATTAAAATTTTTAATGCCAAAGTCGCTTTGAAACTCCTCATTGATGCAGCCATTTGGTAGGAAAACACATATGTAAACTTAGACAGAGTCCAAGCAAGATTTATAAGAGACATGTTAAACGTGCCGTACTGTGTTCCTAATGCAGTCCTGTTACTAGAAACTGGTGAATACCCACGAAGCACAAGGGCTTGGATTCTGGAAATGAATCTCTGGATGAAAACAACTGCATTCAAATTAGGAATGGGCCTATCACATTTTATCCCACCCGAAAATATTCAACCCCTTTGGGCAAGGAGGGCCGATCGGAAAGCAACCTCAATTGGTCTATCAGTGCCCCTTTTGCTGCACCTAGGTTTCAAAATGGTACAGGTGTCACTGAAGCAACAGATGAGGGATATTGCCCTGGGAGAGCTCAGAGCCCGCTCAAATGCATCATGTTCCCCCAGATCCTTGAACTTACCTTACACGGAGCCTTTCAAGTCATGCAAATATCTTACCAGCCCCACAGTGCCTAATTACTACAGACTCTTCACAAAAGCAAAACTAAATGTATTTTCATCAGAGCTGCTAAATGGCAGGCTATCTGGTATTCCCTATTCCCAAAGATTATGCCCGTGCGGTGGAAATGAAATAGAATCATTACAACACATCTTGTTGCAGTGTCACTATTACTCAGCTCAACGTGGCCAACTCTTACACCCAATCATGTCCTGATTGTCTAACCATACCCTGCAAGGAAAGGTCAGACATCTTATGGAGGACAAGCACCACGGGGCAACCCTCATGGTGGCAAAGTTCCTTGCAGTGGCAGCAACGCTGAGAAAGAGCCTAGTCTCCGATCAGGATATTACCTGAGATGGTGTAGTATTTTGTCTGTATAGCATATTTCCCCGGTTATGAGCAATTGGCTAACTCCCATATTTTAGCTATTTAACAGTTATGGGTCCATGGACCATAATAAAGTTATGTAACAAATGTTCACTAGTGTAAGGAGAGGAGGAAAATATTATCATAGATTCCATCCTGGTAGATGTAGCCAAAATGCTTATATAACCTATTGAAGAGCTATATATTTATACTTTTACACTTTATACAGATTTTAATTGCTTAACCGTACCATCCTTGATTCCTAATTGACTGATTTATACCTTTTTTAGCCAAAGCTGTCCAATGTGTTTTAATAGTATGTAAAATGTTCTATTGTTGATTGTATACATCATTGAATGTTTGTCACTTTTGCTTTCTGTAAGACGCCCTGAGTCCCTCTAGGGAGAGAGGGCAGGTTAGAAATAAACAACTAATCTTTCTGTAAGATAATAACTTAATATTATAAACTCTATTATCTATGTGTAGTAACTTGATTCATTATAGAAATAAGTTGGTTTTGTTCTTTTTTCAGATAAAGGATTAATTAGGATTTGGATAAAGTATCTGAGGAAAAGATTTCAAGTCTTACTTTTTCTTCTTATTCCTCCTTATTTCTTTTCTTTTCTTTCTTTCATTTATTATTCATTTATTTTTTCTCTTTATTCCTCAATGTTTTTATGCTGGATGTATACTAGATCCTTTATTGTTGTGATTGAAATTTTTTTGTATGCATATTGCTTTCCATAATATATTTATTCTCTCCTGGAGTAAAAATATTGGGGGGGGGGGGGGGGTTAACAGCAAGAACATTCAGGATCTAGGCTTGCTGATCATCAGGTTCTGAGCCAAACTGAAGATATATGTCAAATCCTAGCCATGCTAAGAAATAAATCTTCCTTACAGCATGATGCCCGGGATGATTCTTCATAACCTCCTATGAAAGGTCTAGAACAGGGGTGCTCACACTTTTCCAGCATGGGAGCTACTGATTAAAAAACCAAGTCCCAAAGATCACCTACCCAGAAATGTAAATGGTATAACTATTTTCTTATTTATTTATTTATTTATATTTATTATTCATTTTTATGTACCGCTCCTTCCAGCAGGCTCGGGGCAGTTTACATAAAATGAAGTTATAAAACATCAACATTTCAATTTAATAACAACAATATAAAACAGAGCATTAAAATATATCCAACCACCCCATTTCTCCCACACTGCCATATTACCACACATATTATCAGCCAGAAAGTAAGAAGAGAGGCTTTTGAACTGCAAGGCCATTTAATACTCAGCAAGGTAAACAAAGGGGCATGCAAAAATACATCCAACCACCCCATTTCTCCCACATTTCCATATTCCCCAACATATACTGTATTTCTCAAGGAACAAAGCAAGCAGAGAGGCTTTTGACCGAAAAGGCCATTTTTAAAAATAAAAAGGAAACAAAGAGACAAGCCACAGTATAATCAAGCACCCACCCCATTTCTCCCACCCTCCTCCTCCGTCATTGCTCCTATTTCCACGCTGCCAGCATGCGTGCCGCCTCCAAGAGCTCATGAGAAGTCCGAGAGGTAAAATGGGCGCTTCTGCGCATGCGCATAGGGCCAGCCATGCATCGCATCATCCAGGCCCGCCCCCTTTGGTCTCCTACGACTCTGAGTGGCTGGAGAAGGATGGAGGGAGAAGGAGGAATCCAAAAGAGGGGGCCCATTCTGCCTCTTGGACTCTGCAGCTTTTGGAGGCAGCGCACGAACAGGGAGCGGGGAGGAGCAACGACGGAGGACTTCTTTGCAGCATGCAGGGGCACGTGAAGAGGACCAACAGCAAAAACCTGGTCAGGGGGCCTGAAGATCACCAGGATGAGGCCCAAAGATCACCCTGGTGATCGAGATCACCATTCTGAGCACCCCTGGTCTAGAAACATATTTACTAACTTTCCTGATCAACTAAGAAGTGGGTTTTGCTATTGTTTCACCATTTTTTTCCTCTTTGCCTCTGCCAAGAGCAGAGCTTGACAGACTTTCAAAGCACAAAGTAACAGATCATTCCTCGATAAACTGGAAGAGTTCTACGAGAACCCCTGTGATAAATCATCTGAAAAATCTATTTGTGAATAGATTTCTGCAATTAGCCCATGACATGAACATATCAGTTCTGAAGGATCTGGTGGAACTACCAGTCAATAATCCTAAATATATAGATATACTCACAAGGCAAGATCAATTCAATTTTTTTCTTCAAAAAAGCATACAATGCCCTCTGAAAGGAGACAGAGAAACTCTAGCCTTTTCCACAACATTGCAGAATTACAATTTATTTTACTGCAATCCCAAACATTCTCTTTTCCCACTGAATAAATGAGACTTCTCTAAGCAATAGCCTTAGCTTGACAAATGATCGCATTATTATGGAGAAAACAGGGCAATGTCCAACTTTTCTGGTCAAGTGATATTTCAACAAGATGAATGGGAAATCTCCCTAAACCAAACTGGGGTAAGGTCAGATTTTAAAAAAACCTGAAGCGTCAATACCAGTATGTATCTATTAGGTCTATGCGATCAATGAAAAAAAATTCAATACTCATTACAAAATTAGGGGATGGAGGAGAATAATTTCTAAAGTGTTTCCGAAATTGGATGGGGTCCGTATTATAATTATAACAAGTTAACTACTTTTTCTTTACTCTTTGTTCAGTAATGGTGGCAGTATAAACCAACACGGGCACTGTGGTATATAAATCAATGTATCTATTAGGCCTATGCGATCAATGAAAAAATATTCAATACTTATTACAAAATTAGTGGTTGGGGGGCGGGATTATTTCTAAAGTGTTTCGGAAATTGGATGGGGTCCGTATTATAACTATTATTTATTTATTTTATTTACTATATATACCATCACTCTCAGCCTGCTGGCGAATCGGGACGGTTTACAATTGATACCAAAACCATAAAATACAATTCCAATATAATAAAACAATCAAATAATAACACCATAACAGACTCAATAAAATCAATAAAAATATTTATCATTAGGGTCTTTTCATTAAAAAAAACTATAACAAGTTAACTACTTTTTCTTTACTTTTTGTTACATAATTGTGGCAGTATAAACCAACACGG